>JAHDVF020001148.1:5000-15000 GCA_022606425.2 Lepidostoma basale | reverse complement strand
ATTTTGCAATTGTTTTATATATATATATATAAGCAATTACTTTTTGATATTATATTTTAGCAATTACTTTATATACATTACTAAACAATTATTTTATATATATTTTAGCAATTACTTTTTTACTTTATTTTTTTAGCATTTATATACAAGCATATTTAAGGAATAACTAATACTTTAATATATTTTTATTTTGGAGGTCAATTAAAAGCAATTACTTTTTGAAGGTTCAATTAGAAGCAATTACTTTTTGGAGGTTCAATTAGAAGCAATTACTTTTTGGAGGTTCATTTTGAGCAATTACTTTTTGGAGGTTCATTTTGAGCAATTACTTTTTGGAGGTTCGTTTTTTTTATATATACTATAGGCAGTCTCTCTGCTGCCTATAGGCGGTGGTAGTCCCGGCCAATTTAGCCGACTGCTACCCACCCACTGGCCTTGGAGTAAGCTGGTTTGCTGCTTACTCACAAGCCTTTTTTCAATAAAGAAAAAAGGTTGACGCCAAAAAAGATAAAAAAAGATTTTTAAAAAGTGGGAAAAGTGGTGATATATATACTAAAAAAATTTTTTTTTTTTTACTTTTTTTTTTTCATAATGTAAATAAAAAATTTTTTCAAGTAAAATTTTATCACTTTTTTTAAAAAAAAAATTGTATTCATTGGCTATATATAATCTAATATTATTGGCTTGACGCGTAAATTTTATTTTTTAAATTTTATTTTTGATTTATTTTTTATATATATAATCTAAGCTTATAAAAAAAAAAAAAAATACGCGCTTTTATAAAAATAATAAATTTTTTGGCTCACATTACAAAAATATTTTTATAGGCCTAAAATATGATATTATATAAAATACGATAATTAAATAACCTATCAATTTTTGGACTCTTTAACTTGATATAACTATTTTTTGAAACAACATTTCGGAATTTTTTTAACGCCATTCTAGCTGGTTTTTTAATGCGCTTCTAACTAAACTAGGCTTGTAATCATATCTTTTTTTTAACATATGTTTGTATAAAATTTATTTTTTTTAATATCTTTTTGCCAAATCATATAGTTATTTCTTATACAAATTAAATTATTCAATGCAAATTAATTAAATAATAATTATAAATACATATATAATATAAAATGTAGGCAAAAAAACAAAGTATCTATTTTTATAAGTTAAACAAATCAAAATAAAAATAAAAACATAATAATAATATAATTGCTATTATATTAACATTGATGGTATATACTTATAAAATTGTTGTTAAAAATTTAAAATTTACTTTAACCAGATTGATATATATATATATATTAAAATAAGAAGAATTCAATTATCTAAAAAAATATGATTGAATAACTACTTTTTAATTTTTAATTAATTACTTTTTAATTTTTGAGCAATTACTTTTTAATTTTTGTGCAATTACTTTTTAATTTTTTAAGCAATTACTTTTTAATTTTTGAGCAATTACTTTTTAATTTTTTAAGCAATTACTTTATAACACTTGAACAATTACTTTTTAATTTTTGTGCAATTACTTTATAACACTTGAACAATTACTTTTAAATTTTTGTGCAACTACAATTTAAATTTTTAAGCAATTACTTTATAACACTTGAACAATTACTTTTTAATTTTTGTGCAACTATTTAAATTTTTAAGATATTACTTTATAACACTTGAACAATTAGCTTTTTTTTTGAGCAATTACTTTTTAATTTTTTGAGCAACTATTTAAATTTTTAAGATATTACTTTATAACACTTGAACAATTAGCTTTTTTTTTTTGAGCAATTACTTTTTGATTTATAACATGTTAGTTTTGAGCAATTACTTTTTTTTTTGAGCAATTACTTTTTGATTTATAACATGTTAGTTTTGAGCAATTACTTTTTTTTTTTGAGCAATTACTTTTTGATTTATATTACGTTATTTTTGAGCAATTACTTTTTGATTTTAAGCAATTACTTTTTGGTAACTTTTCAAACTAAGGATTATATTTTTGATTTTTTATAGATGTTAATTTAATGTTAATACTTATTATAAAAATAAGCTTAATGTCATTCATAAAAGCATAATCTCGTCTATAACACCCCCCATTCGTATTATGTAGGAGAGGACTTGGAGAGGTTTTGCAAGTAGATGAGGCCTGGAAACTATGCTTATATTACGATGGTGATTTCTAAGCTAGTCAGTACCGCTTTATCAAAAGTAATAATCTTAATGACAAGAAGTAAACTTTTATTTTATTATAACAGTTTTCCTCGGGTAATAAACTACACTGAGATTAATTAAAAGTTAGCACTGCCTTTTAGCTTTGCTAGCAATTTATGTATTTTAGTTGCTGGGCGAAATCAATCCATTATATAAAATCAAAACCTTAGTAATTAGGGTTTTAATTTTAGTTAGGTTATGTTTTTTATTATTAAAATTATAATAAAATCAGCATAAAATATTATTTAAATTTTAAATTTTATTGCTTAACAAAAAAAATACTTTTCTGCGTTGATTTTTAAAATAAACGTTAAAAGCGCACTTATTATAATAAAACAGATCATTTTTTTTTTTAAAAAGTGTACAAATACTATAATAACAAGCCTTTAATGCTAATAAGTTAATTGTAGCAATCTAAGTTTCTAAATAAATATTTATTTAAACGCAGCATGTATTCTATTACTTTCTTTTTGGAGAGCATATATTGTGCACGGCTAGTGAATATCTAAATAGTTATATCAGTTAAGCATTTTGCCACTTTTAATTTTAGCTGTTTTAAAATTTAGCATTATATTTTAAATCTATTTATGGTTTTAATATATTTGTTATAATTTTGGTTTTATAAAATTTGGAACACGTTCGGCTAATGCAGCTTGAAGACCAATATAAGACCATAAATCTATGAAGTAGTTATTAATTTTTTTTTAACAAGCTTTAACTTTTATAAAGTTATTAATATTTTTAGTTGTTTTAAAAATAAACTTATGTTAAAAAACTTAACAAAGCAACTGTGAATGTCTTTATAATCTTTTATCAGTTATAAAGCCTTTAGTCACAAGTGCAATGCAACTAAAATGTTTTTTTGTTGAGAGTACGTACTTAGTTAGTAACTGTATTATAATATTTTTTTATTTTGTTTTAAATAACTAAAATTATAGTATAGCTTAGTCTATATTAGTTTAAAATCATTTAAGTGTGGAAGCCATTTTGTATTGTGCTGTTAGCAGTCAATTACAAAAGGAAAGTACCTTTAAATGTAAATTAGCTAGTTTTATTGACGCTAAATTGTTTTAAATTTTAATAAATTGAAAAACATTAAGGATTTGTATAAATCTTTATGAGTATATATTATTTTTAATAAAGTAACGTTTTTTAAATAAAAGTAAACATTGTTTATTTTTAAAGCATTGCCAGGGACGTTGCTCCTTACGCAATCAGGCAGTATGTTTAGGTGTCAAAGCCTTATTCTATTGTCTGTGCTGTTGGTTTTAATGCTGCGAATTAATACTTTATAAGTAAAAATTTACACAACAAATCTTTTTAGCTAGCACGCTAATCAAACAACAGAATTTTATTCTGCAATCTGGTTAGTAACTTGCAACAAAGAGCCATATACTAACTATAGTAAAAAAAACAATTTAAACGCTGTTTAACGTTCAGTCATTATTATGTAGTGATTTGTAATTTATTTTTCAGTAATTTAATTAACTTTTTTGCGTAGTTGGTTTGCTGGTTCTGCGGAAACTTTTATTAGTTTTGTAAGGCGTAGTAAATGATTGAAAAACCCCACACATGAGTGTTTATTCTAGTGATGCTTTTGCAATGTGTTTTGAAGGAATTTTACCAATGTTAAAAAAGATAAACGCTTTTTTAGCTGGCATTTTAATACACAGAGTAAAGGATAAGTTTAAACCAGTGATGGTACTTTTTCTATTTTAGAAATAGTAGCAGTATGTTTTTTTTTCTTTGGAAATATTATTTTTTGTTCTCGCTTTTTTGAGGGAGTTTTAAAAATCAAATGTAGCCTATTATAGAAAAAAAAGCAACCTTAAACTAGCGTTTTATTACTCTTGTTTAAAATAATAAAAAGTGCAAACTTTTAGTTTTTTTAAACACGAGTTTTTAAGTCGGGATAAAGTTTTTATGGGTTTGCTTTTGTTTATTTTCTATTCTCTTGTAAAAGAGGGTTTTGTTTTTTTAAAAGCTTTTTGTTGAATTAGTATATAGATTAAATTTAATTAAAATTAAAATATAACCAATTTTAAAACTAGCAGTTGATATAAACCACCTTTTGACAGTTTTTAACATATTACTTTTTAATAATAGTTAATACTTTTAAAAGCTATAATGTTTAGTACAAATAATACAAAATGAATTATTTTTAAATTTTGAACAAATAAATTTCAAGCATGTTTTGCAGAATTTAGTCAATTCAAGGTTTTTAAAGCTTATTTTACTCTATTATTTATCAGGACTTTATTTATTTTTTGTTTAGCCTTTTTTTTAAATGTTTCTGTTAGAACAGCAAAACGCTTAAAAATATAGCTAGGAGCAAAAATAAAAATCAAAGCTTGTTTTGTTAATTATGTCTTTATGAAGTTGTATATTTTTTTACCCAGTATTTTTCTAAATTTTTTTTAGAATTAAAAAAGTTTAAAAACCTAGCAATGGAGAAAAAAAACAAATTAAAGATTGCTGCGATTGTTACGAGATGTTTTAATTATTAATTAAAATTTTTTATGTGCATTAAGTTATAGCTTTTGTAAGTTTTTACAGTTCTGGGTACTTATCAAATACGATAAATGCTTTTGTTCTGTATTAATAATAAAAAAGAACTAGGTTTAATAAGCGTTAAGGTTTTAGTTTATTTTTTAAGCATTAAGCTACAGAAGCAGATTTATCAATAATTTATTTTTTATACAGAATTTAATAAAGCATGCAGAGATTTTTAGTTTTGCTTTTAGTTTTATTTTTTATGCTTTTAACTATTTTAATATAAACTTTTAAGACAAAAGCAAAAACTCATAAATGGGAGCCCTTTGTAATAATAGAATAATTCAAGTGATAAAAGCTGGATTTATATTTCTGTATAAATATATTTGCGAATAGTTTGCTTTTATAAATTTATAATGATTTGGTTTTGTTGCTTTTATATAAAATGTTATGGTTTTTTTAAAAATATAACTTTTAGTAAATTGTAGTTAGTAAAAGCTAAATAAAGAGAGAATTTTATTAGCAGCACAACGGTTTTAAATGTCGGGATTATTATTATTTTTTTTTTTAAAATTTTAATTTATTTTGCTTAGTTGATAAAAAAACCAAGCTTTTAATTAAATAATAGAAAATAATAAGGTCAAGCCTATTAAACTTTTGAAGCGATAAGACTTAAAAGGTAAATAAAAATTGCCTAGTAGCTACCTGGTTGATCCTGCCAGTAGTCATATGCTTGTCTCAAAGATTAAGCCATGCATGTCTAAGTATAAACAAATCTATACAGTGAAACTGCGAATGGCTCATTATATCAGCTATAATTTATTTGATGATACCTTTTACTACTTGGATAACCGTGGTAATTCTAGAGCTAATACATGCTATAAACACTCCGACTTCTGGAAGGAGGGCATTTATTAGATACAAAACCAATGGGGGCAACCTCTTATTTGGTGATTCATAATAACTAAGCGTATCGCATAGCCTTGTGCTGGCGAAGGATCATTCAAATTTCTGCCCTATCAACTGTCGATGGTAGTATAGAGGACTACCATGGTGGTAACGGGTAACGGGGAATTAGGGTTCGATTCCGGAGAGGGAGCCTGAGAAACGGCTACCACTTCTAAGGAAGGCAGCAGGCGCGCAAATTACCCAATCCTGACACAGGGAGGTAGTGACAATAAATAACAATCCAGGGCTTTATAGTCTTGGAATTGTAATGAGTACAATCTAAACCTCTTAACGAGGAGCAATTGGAGGGCAAGTCTGGTGCCAGCAGCCGCGGTAATTCCAGCTCCAATAGCGTATATTAAAGTTGTTGCAGTTAAAAAGCTCGTAGTTGAACTTTAGACCTTTTGCTTATGGCAATACAGGAGAAGAGTTTGCGGTTTAATAGTTTGGGTAACCAGGCTGTTTGATTGTTGCTTTTTTCTTATGCTATTTAGCAAGGGTCTTATTTTTCCGGTGTGTGGAGCTGCTAGTGGTAGCAATATCGCTTGGTGGCTTCAAGACCGGGACTTTTACCTTGAAAAAATTAGAGTGTTCAAAGCAGGCATTTTTGCCCGAATAGATTAGCATGGAATAATAAAATAGGACTTTGGTTTTATTTTGTTGGTTTCTAAAACCAAGGTAATGATTAATAGGGACAGTTGGGGGCATTTGTATGGCACTGTCAGTGGTGAAATACTTGAACCAGTGCCAGACAAACTGATGCGAAAGCGTCTGTCAAGGATGTTTTCATTAATCAAGAACGAAAGTTAGGGGATCGAAGACGATTAGATACCGTCGTAGTCTTAACCATAAACTATGCCGACTCGGGATCAGGCAATGTTAAATATAATGACTTGCTTGGCACCGTATGAGAAATCAAAGTTTTTGGGTTCCGGGGGGAGTATGGTCGCAAGGCTGAAACTTAAAGGAATTGACGGAAGGGCACCACCAGGAGTGGAGCCTGCGGCTCAATTCGACTCAACACGGGAAAACTCACCAGGTCCAGACATAGTGAGGATTGACAGATTGAGAGCTCTTTCTTGATTCTATGGGTGGTGGTGCATGGCCGTTCTTAGTTGGTGGAGTGATTTGTCTGGTTAATTCCGATAACGAACGAGACCTTAACCTGCTAAATAGGCAACGCTATTTTAAATTTTTTAGTTTAAAATGGGCGGATTATAGCTTCTTAGAGGGACTGTTAGTGGTTAACTAACGGAAGTTTGAGGCAATAACAGGTCTGTGATGCCCTTAGATGTTCTGGGCCGCACGTGCGCTACACTGATGAAGTCAACGAGTATAGCAGTAAAATGCAGGTCCTTGGCCGAAAGGTCTGGGTAATCTTGTGAAACTTCATCGTGCTGGGGATAGACCATTGCAATTATTGGTCTTGAACGAGGAATTCCTAGTAAGCGCAAGTCATCAGCTTGCGTTGATTACGTCCCTGCCCTTTGTACACACCGCCCGTCGCTACTACCGATTGAATGGCTTAGTGAGGCCTCCGGACTGGCTATAATCGCTTGGTAACGAGCTTTTACTGCTGGAAAGCTGGTCAAACTTGGTCATTTAGAGGAAGTAAAAGTCGTAACAAGGTTTCCGTAGGTGAACCTGCGGAAGGATCATTAGTAAAAATAAATAAAATTATTTATTTTTCAACTTGGATGCGTGTTTATTTTATATAATTAAATATATTTTATATATGTTTATTTTATTTATTGTAAATTTATTGCAGACGAGTGTGCACCCCTTTTTGATTTTTAGTATTTGATATTTTTTAATGCTTGTAAAAGGCGTTTTTTAATTTTAAATTTCTAAAAAGATTTCAAAAAACAAAATCTATTTTACTTTTGTCTTTGACTTTGTTAAGATTTTTTTTTTTTTGTTTACATTTATTTATAATGTATGCTAAATTTAGTTTGTATTGGCTTTAAAAAAAGTTTATTTTTTTTTGTTTTTAGGTTGTTGAGATTTTAATTCGTGTTAGTAGTTATGCTTTATTGCATAGCAAAAATACAAATATAAATCATAATAACTATATGCAATTAATTAAACTTTATTAAGGCTATTAAACTTTATTTTACATTTAAAGTTTGTATAATAATAAAAATAAATCTTTTCAAAAGTTCTAGACAAGCGTAAAAATAGTAAGCTAAACTTTAAAAACTTTATAATTTCTTATTACTTTTGATTTAATTCTTTATGAAAAATTTCAAATATATAAATAATACAACTTTTAACAATGGATCTCTTGGCTCTTACTTCGATGAAGAACGTAGCGAATTGCGAAAATTGATGCGAATCGCAGCCCGTGAGTCATCGAGTTTTTGAACGCACATTGCACCTTTTCCTTGAAAAAGGTATGCCTGTTTGAGCTTCAGTTTACCTATTATCAAAGTTGTTTTTAGTAACAATTTTATTTAAATAAAGAATTAGAAAAAAACATTTAAACTTTGGATTTGGGCTTGTCTGATTTTATTTTTTAAAGATTTATTTTTTTAAAATACAAAATTAGTAGCCTTAAATTGATATGTATTACCAACAAATCGAGAATCTTTACTAAAGTTTCTTTGCTTTAAAGCGATAAAAGAATAAAAATGCTAAAGAAAATCAGAATTATCCGTAAAAAGAGAGTTCAGATAAGTAAATTGTGTTTTAATAATTTTATCACGTTGGAATAAAGACAGAAAACCCTTTTTTTTTTATTAATTTAAAAATAAATAGTTAGTATATCTTTATAAACAGCTGATAAGAGTCTTTTATCTGATCCAATTAACTAGAGTAATTTAGTTTTTTTTGAAATATAGTTCTTTTAAGCAGAAACTAATTTTTTTCGTAGTAGATTTAATTTATTAAACTATAAAGTTGGGAGTTAATACAGCAGTTTTTATTTTTAATTTTATTAAAAATAAAGCAACAAGCAGTAGTCAAAAAATAATTAATTATTTTTTGTCAGACTTGCACAATATTTATAACATGTAAACCTAGTCTGAACTCAAATCAGGTAAGATTACCCGCTGAATTTAAGCATATTAATAAGCGGAGGAAAAGAAACTAACAAGGATTCCCTTAGTAACGGCGAGTGAAGCGGGAACAGCTCAAGCTTGAAATCGACACTTGGTAAACATATGTCGAGTTGTAGCTTTTGGAAGCAGTTTCAAGCTACTGGTTGCGGTAAAAGTTCTTTTGAATAAGACATCAAAGAGGGTGAGAATCCCGTCATTGACCGTGATTTAAGTGGTGATGCGAACTGTTTTCTGTGAGTCGGGTTGTTTGGGAATGCAGCCCTAATTGGGAGGTAAATTTCTTCCAAAGCTAAATATTAGTAAGAGACCGATAGCAAACAAGTACCGTGAGGGAAAGATGAAAAGCACTTTGAAAAGAGAGTGAAAAGTACGTGAAATTGTTAAAAGGGAACCGGTTGGTAGCCAAGCATTTCTTGGTGTTAGGGCATTTATGTCAGAGCGCCAGGAGGGTCAACATCGATTACTGTTAACTGCCAGAAAGGAAATTTTGCATTCTAGCGGAGGAAGGTAGGGGGGCGAGTTTCTGTTTCATTTATGGAGCAGTATTATGGCTTGCTTTCTGTTATAGCCTCCATGAGTTTGCTTTTTATACGCCTAGTGGTGGTGGTGATCGAGGACTGCAGCGCGTTTTGAGAAGTTTTACTTCTTAATGGCTTGATTGTTTTAAAGCATTGTAGTTGCGTTATGGTAGACAGCATGCTGACTGCTATGGGTAGGCTATATGATTTAGGGCATTTAAGACTAATCAGCGCTTTGGATGTTGGCGAAAAGGCACTAATCGACCCGTCTTGAAACACGGACCAAGGAGTCCAACATGCATGCGAGTATCTGGGAAATTTAAACCCATATGCGCAATGAAAGTGAACTAGTAGAAACTTTTATTAGAATGTAACCTTGAGTCAAATCTTGGGCAGCATCGACCGACTTTAGATAGCGTTGCTTGAAAAGGTTGAGTAAGAGCATGTATGCTGGGACCCGAAAGATGGTGAACTATGCCTGAATAGGGTGAAGTCAGAGGAAACTCTGATGGAAGCTCGTAGAGATTCTGACGTGCAAATCGATCTCCAAATTTGGGTATAGGGGCGAAAGACTAATCGAACCATCTAGTAGCTGGTTCCTGCCGAAGTTTCCCTCAGGATAGCAGAGACTGGAAGTTTAAAGCAGTTTTATGAGGTAAAGCGAATGATTAGAGGCCTTGGGGATGTAACATCCTTAACCTATTCTCAAACTTTAAATGCGTAAGAAGCCCCAGTTGCTTAATTGAACTGAGTGGCGTTTTTTCGAATGCATCA
>JAHDVF020001147.1:1812500-1987401 GCA_022606425.2 Lepidostoma basale | reverse complement strand
GTGATGTTGGATCATTAATATTTTTCTAACATCGCCGCGGACACATAAAACTATGGGCCTTTGAAATTACATTACCATTTTTATGATTTCTGAACAATGAATCCTGGGTTTACGGCGAATTCATGGCCTAACGACATTTTTGTAGTCGATTCTCGCTTACGGAGGAAGATACATCCTCATAAAACGGGTGTAGGGCGTAGAACCTCAAATAGGCTTCCTATCAAGAATGTTATTATCTATACTTGCTTGTACAAGATTGTTCATTGCTTCACTATTACATACAACATATTTTGGTTGTTTATTGATAACCAATAATTTTTTGACGATTTTTTTATGATTTAAAATAATGTTTTTTCCCACTTTTGAGCTTATTTTTCTCGATATGTTTCGATGGCTTACACCTTTATCATCGGGAGAAAGATACAAACTGTTTATATCGTTCTTCCGATGATGAAGGTGTAAGCCTTCGAAACATGTCGAGAAAAATAAATTCAAAAGTGAAAAAACAGTGTAAATACATAAAAAATCATACATAAATTCCAGTGTTGACGCCTTAAGTTTATCTAAAATTAATAATTTTTTGAAATAAGTAAAATAAAAAATAAAAAATAAAATTAAATTAGGGTTTTTCAATGAACAAACTAACATATATTCATTCCCACTCCTTAATGAAGTTCCGATATGTAATTAGATTCAAAGAACTCTTGATTCTGCACTGTATTAATTTCACATTTCAGATATCGATTAAATCGAGAAGAATACGTCTACGCACGCAGGATGGCGATTTTATTTTATATATAATACGAGTACTTTAATCATTCGTCACCTTGAAATATGTAAAATAATTTGTAAACATTTGTAAGAAGATGATATTCTTAAAAATACTTTATTTCATCCTACATCAAATAACTTATTTTTTATTTAAATAATATCATTTAGTATCCCCTAACTATGTAATCATTGTCATAAAATTTCTTAACGAGTTCCAAGAAAAACTTTCCAATATCTCTGGACGTACCCAAATTATTTGTTAAAAATGTATGAAGTCACATCAATTTTCGTTAATTACCATATTCTGCTCCATTTACTAGTGTATATAAACAGCAACGAACTGAAATTTCGTCACATTTGATAATGCCTTAGAAGGGCGAAACATGTCATTCCCATAAAATATAATAAAACTTTTAGAAAACTCACGTATGCATTCGTATTAATTATAGTCACCTCTTTATTTCCAAGTATATGGTATATATCAATTTTCCGAAAGCAGCCCAGCTTAGTCTTATACTCGTATATGCAGTTTATACATGCGAACGCATTTCGATAATTATTAAGAAACAACTTTTTTTAGTGATTAGACCTTACACAATTAAAACGATTACTCAAACGCCTGATAACGGGGCTTCATTGTGATATTTAGCTGACTTTATATACGAAATATTGAATTAAGTACTCGGAGGTACCGGATTAAGATAATAATGGATCGCCATAAGTAATATTGCGTAGGAAAAAAATAATCCTAATAAATTACTGCGTAACAGAAAAACAACGTTCCCAAGATCGAGAAATTAATGAGAAAAGATATTTTATACATCGCGTCTACAAATTGTAATCTTCCGTATAATTGTTATTAATGAACTTTGAGGTTCCGCATAACTAATGAATTAATGAACGGCGGTGTATTTAGAAAATTAAAAGTGTCAGATATTAAAATTTCAAGTACCTAAATTTCGTGTAATGGCAAAACCTGACTTGCCCTTTTTCTTTCAAACAAACGCGTAATATTAAATGGTACTATCCATGAATGGTGATTTTTTATTTCCGCAGTTTTATGTATTATTTATTGTTGATGGTTCACAATAAAAATGATCCGTTTATTATTTAATCGATAATAATCATAAATTTGACAAAGTGGCTAGTGAATATATGACATACAAAAATCATAACAAATCAAAAGTTAAAAAAACTCCATATTTACAATTAATACGAATGAAAACGTCTGTTTTCAAGAAGTTTTAAAATAGTTCATGGGAATATAATGTTTCGCCTTTCATTTGATAATGCCTAGAAAACAAACGCCAAGGCATTTGATAATGCCTAAGAATAAACGCCAAGGCAAAACATTAATTAAAAATTATCAACATAACACCTAAAAATTCTTAATAATCAAACAAACATAACCAAAAGCTAAATAATAAAGTTGTATCGAAACATTCAAAATATATTTTTTTTTAGCCTTATTTTTTAAATATTTATACAATTTTGAATAGTCTGGTCTATGGATATGTGATGAAAAATTGGAAAAAAATGAATTTTCCAAATGTTGCGATATGTTATGATAGATTTTCTGGTAATTCTCAAAGATATATTGTGATAGACCGAGGAAAACGTGGCACGATCAAATAAATCAAATATTAAATTTCGGCCATCGGAGGAGTCAGAGAAATCGACGCGCGTGCATGACACGATGTATGAATGTTGAGGAAGCGAGAGAAATATGTCAGGAAAGAAAAGTGTGGCAGTCCATTCTTTCTGCCTACCCCTTCGGGGAGACGGCGTGATGGTTAGTTAGTTAGTTAGTTTTTTTATATCGTGATAGTTAATTAATTGCTGTTTTACTATTTGCATTATACTCGTAAACTACCATACAAGATTTTTATGTCTTGGTGAAGATTCAAAAATATTGAAACCGGTCATTAAAAATGAGCAGTGGTTGAAACAAAAAATATTTTTAAATTTTAACGAAATGAAACGATACTTAAACTTGTATCATAATCTTGATTATGAACTCGTTAAAAGTTAGGTTTTAAAAGTTCAATAAAAAGCGTCACATTTGGACTTAACAGGTTTCTTCATCGCATCTCAAATGTTTATGGTAATGAGAGAAATAGTTTGGTGATGAGCCTTTGTTAGCGGAAATAATATTACGTGACATAACTTCAATTCCTACCAAATATTGCGACAATCGTGAGTCGTTACTTACCGAAAATACAGGAATCATAAAATAATAATCGGATGTGGCCATTAGACTTCATTTTATTATTGTTTGAGAATCCAAGATAGGGTTGCGTAACACGACATATTGTGAATACGTAATGGGACTTTTACTAAATAGTGTAAATTGCTGAAATTACATAAAAAGTGACAATTTACATACTAGTGGATACTCGTGGATGCTTTCTATTTGAAATGGGTTTACTATTTTAATTTTGGCGCGTTTGATTTCGCATTTGTATTCGCATTTATGTTTCAACTTCATAACATACGTTTTTCAAAGTAGATACCATCGTGTTACACAGAAATTGAATTTGATTTAACTAAGGATCACGCCGTCTTCCAGTACGTAGGCAGAAAGAATGGACCGTCACCCTGTTATTTTCTAACAACATTTCTCGATTCCTCAACATTCACACAGCATGCACATCGATTTATCTGACTCTTGACGTGAAAAAATATTGGTAGGTTTTATGCAATGATAAGAGCTCATAATTCAGATGTGGAATAAAACAGTATTTTGATACGTAAAATCTTACATTTTTTTAAACAAAAGGTTTTGTGGAATTTCGTATTTAATTGTAAATTAATTAATAAATGCTTAAGCTAAGCAGCGTTTTAAATTATTATAGTTCAACAATTGCCTAAAATAAAAACAAAAAATAATAATAATTATATAACTGGTTAATACTGGTATGTGGATAAATTGCTTGATATTTTCTACAGCGCCCTTGAGGTGATTAATTTACGAAAACGGCGCTTTATAAATCATTAAATATCTGATTAGAAATAAATAAAACAGTTCAATTATAAAATTTAATGTACGTTTGAGTTAATTCGTACAATCATTCGTTTAGAACAAACATGTAATTATTTGAAGTTAATCACAGTATTCTTATGATACGATACATATAAGATAGTATATCTTTATACGATACCCGCAAGAAGTATTCTGCAAGTTGCTTAACCTGAGGTATCGTGCATTTATGCCCATCTTCACCTGCATAAAACTTGACAAATAACAAATATAGCAATCATTAAGAAAACACGTTTTTACTAAGCCCTAAAAAAAATTAATGGCAAATGGAGGTGATACATTCTTAGGGTCTCGGCGAATGATCATCGCTATACAAATGCCACAAATGCAGGTAAACTGGACTAAACAAACAAGATCGAAATTGTGATCACATAATATAGAGCAATACACGAAAAATGCACTTATAAAAAGTTCACCGTGATTACATTGAAACAACTTTCTACAATGCACACGAATAATACAGGTTTTTAGAATTTTTGACAAATTTATTATTATGTTATGTGACGCGTTTATATTTTAAATTTGGGAACAAAAATGACCGCCTTTTTATCCTAAATAAATACCAAATTCAAGGTTTATTGCAGGACGAGAATTGAACCCAGGAAGGTATTTTTATTGTAAATCAGTGGCCAGGATATCATAGCAATATACCATATATTACTACAAATTTTAACTGATAAAATATAGGCACGCAGCAAAAGGGTTTTATCTATTCTTAGCAAGTATGTTAGGGTGTGTAGATTGAAAAACCTTTTGTATGAAGTGTCGTGATAATTAAATGGTGATATTCCAACACCCCTTCGTATGGGAGAGCAGTAAGTATAGTTGCCAACAACTGAGATGGTACTAAATATTTTCGATAAGATTAAGGTGACCACCCAGAAGGCGTTTACATAAAATATTAGAAATGGGACAGGTTTAGATAACTGCTTTGGAATACACGTCTAATACGAATCTATTTAAGTCAAAATTATGCTGTTTTGAACCAAAAATAAAATTCCGAACTGATATTTTATTCGCATTCGCTTTGGTGAATGGGGAAATAATATCGGGTATATTTACAACCCAATTTCTCATAAACAAATTATAAAACGTTTATATGTACCTATTTTTATAAATGGATTTACGATATAAAATGGGATCAAAACCGGTAAGCAATGCCAAAAAGTTATTGTTATGAAAATTCATATTAAATATTTTTTACTAACAAAACGTCGGTTTTCTAGAAGTTACTACATATTTGATAATACCTAAGACAGGCGGAACATGTCAAATCGTACAATCAATGTTAATGACATGTTTCGCCTCTTAAATGCATTATCTAATGTATACGCAAATGTACGCTTGTCCAAGACATTATTAATGCTTTAGAGAGGCGAAACCAAGCATTCACGTGATTTATAATAAAGCTTCTAGAAAACAGACGTTTTTATTCTTATGTGTTCGTGTGCCGACCCTTATGTATGGAAGTGAAGCATGGAACTGGCAAAAGAAGGATCAAAGTAGAATCAATGCAGTAGAAATGAGATCTCTAAGATGAATAATAATAGTGTCAAATGCAAATATAAGTAGTGAATGCGGTGCGAATGAAAGTGTTATGAACAAAATAATGAAATAGTCGTTAAGATATTTTGGAAACATGGAAAGAATGAGGGAAGACAGAAGGATGAAGAAGGTATGTGTAAACGATGTGATCGGAGCTAGAAATAGAGGAAGGCCGAGTAAAACTTGGAACGATCAAATCAAATAAATATTAAATGTCAGTCTAAGAAATCGACGTGCGTGCATGACACGATGTATGCATGTAGAGGAATCGAGAAGAGTCAGGACAGAACAGTGTGGCGGTCCATTTCGGGAGACGTGATGGTTAGTTTGTTAGTAAATTGAATTAATTTTACTTAACATTTGAAGTGTTTGGATGTATAGTTTCACACCACGTCAACACAAGCGGGAGTTTCTTTCGCCCGTTGCACAAGTCCATTTTTTTTTACATGTGTGTCTAGTTTTATAATCTCTGGATACTAACTTTACAACTTCTTCGTTTCCACGCGAGGTGTCGACGCACCCCAGTGGAGCCAGAGCCGATAGTAGAACACGGCGAGACAGACTCCATACCTGAGTATTACATTTCATTAGCTCAATGAACCTATTTACTCATAAAAACTCCTCTAACAATGCTCTCCGCAGACGGCTGGATGATTTAAATATCAGTGGGTACCAATCTGTACGGCCACTATCGCAATGTGGGATCGAAGAGCAATAAACAAAGAACGTATTCCTTGTACGACTGATTAGACGGCTCCTAATACATTTGACTGCCGAATTATAGATGCCTAATAATAATTGGTGCCATTATAACCATGTGAAAGTTGTTACTTAAGTAACTCTGGGCAGGGTCGCCTCCGGTAGCGGCTTGATTAATTGAATAACATTTTAAAAGTGCATATCAACATTTTCAAACATAGGTATTTTCTACTATATTCACCATCTCTTTGTTTTGTGGATTCGTAATTGAATAATATTTTAAACTTTGTAACACAACACTTTATGAAGATTAAATAAATACAAATATGTTTCGGAGATATCTATCGGGGACAAAAAGACCAACATCCTCCAGTACGGCCGAGTCCTCGAAGTATCCCCTAATTAATCTAAAGAAATGGGTTAATAGATGTCCATCTCTTCGAAGCTGTAGAGAATTGGTTCCGAGCATTCCCAGAAGAAATGCCGTGGGATAATTTAAGGGCAGTATAACAACTATATGTTGTTATACGAGTACTGCCCTGATGAAACTAGGGTCCAAGCGAAACTAGTTGACATAAATTATAATAACCATACCATGGTTAAATACAATATACATTATAAGTGTATTATGAATCTGGTCAATTTTGACAGACGTAATGAATACATTTTTCGAACGTTTTATGCATTGCAAATAAATGCGGTAGAGATGAGATCCTTTAGACGAGTGTGTGACAAACGATGTATAATAGAATTTTATTTAGAAAAAAGTACAATATTATGAACAAAAGTATGAAAGGATTACACTGTGCTGGTTTAGATATATGGATATAACACACGGATGAAGAAAGAATGGTTAAAAAATACACGTTAACGATGTGAATAGATTAAGGAGTCGAGGAAGACCAAGGAAAACATAGCATGACCATGTGAGTCTGAAGAATCGACGTACGCGTATCATTCGCTATATGAATTTGGGGCAAATCTAGAGAGGTGTATCAGGATAGAGTAGTGTGACTGTGGCGGGAAACAGCGTGATGGTTTGTTGCTGTTGATTTATTCAACAATAAAGTTTTTTTTAATTCAAAATCAAATTGACTCCATCATTTTCATTTGCTGCATATTGAATACTGGTTGATTGAGTATCGTTATATAAATTCGGATTTTATACCATAAGTTGTTTAATATTATGTTTTGTATTCTTTGGATACAATATCTGATCATTATAATAATTAATTAAACACCGCTTGATCCTGATAGAATATGGGCATGACTTATAATTAAAATATTCGCGTCCTTTTATATTTACTGTAAAGAAATCTCTGTAAAAATTAATCAATTGTGTGAAATAGTGTAGCACCAAAATAATCAAATTTAATATTATATAAGGATTAATTGTATCTCAATAGAGACGAAGATGTAAATTGTTTTCTGGGAACAGAATATGCTGGTCGAGGCGCTTACAGGACTTATGACCTGTCATTGGTTGGGTTAAGCGATCGCTTTATGTTTAAAAATATTCCCCATTCCGCACTTCTTACGACCACCACGTCTGACAATTTTTTGGAAGATGTATATATGCTACAATGTTGCAGAACACTTCACATTTTTTAGTTCAATCTACACTAGCGCCATCCATTAAGATTGGGTGTAAGTATTAAGCAGAAATATTAAATATACTTTATATATTATATATACTTTATAAAAAAAATCTGTATTAATATATAATTTATAATCTTTATTAATGTATACTTTATAAAAAATCTAATCTTTATTAATATATACTTTATAAAAAAATAATTTATCCGCAATGGGAAAAATCCAGTATTTGTCTACAAGTATTTGCATACATTCAAAATGTTAGTATTATATTGTAAAATACATTAAAGCAAGTACGCTCTACCCACGCTCAGAGATTAAATAACAATTTACTAAGGAATCTATGAAAAATACATGCTAAAATATCTACACAACAAGAATCTTAAAAATTTGATAAAATAAAACATAAACATTAGGACGGACAAGTTCCACCCACACACATCGTGCCGAATAGATCGAAGTGGGTTAATAAAGTCATTTGGACATTTTATTTTCAGTTAATCATATATTTGTAAACATTTGACGGACCTGCTCAGATCCCAGTACAGACCTGTCGTGTTGATATTATATGGTTGTGACGTGACAAAAGTTGTCCCCTCGAAGATGAACAAATTGTCCATTTATAACAACTCAAACGATAATGTATAGCAGTTTCACATGTGTATTGAAACGTGAGTGTGTGCGTTGAAATATACATATGTAAATATTGCAAGTATTGCATGCATTATAAATTTCATAAAATAATATAATATAATATACTCGTATATTGAGAATTATATAAAAATTCCGAGATTTCTACGTAAACAAAAATGTCATTCAATGATATTGATGAAATGAATATATATTTAAATGTATAAATGTAAGTAATGACACATCGCACGCTTAATAGAACACTGGCTTAACTCAAAAAAGCAAGTTTTGCTCAATCTGACATGAGTCGGTGTTTTAACAAAAACAGTCGAAAAACACGTACGAATGGATAGCGTTAACATTGTGAATGATTATCGAAGTACGAATGGATAGCGTTAACATTGTGAAAAATAGATGAATAGCGTTAACACAAGCGTCTGTCTAATGTTAAATCAATTATGACCTAAACTATAATGGGTCAGTTTACTATTAAGCGTGCGACATGAATTTTTATTGTATAAAATAATACCAATATAATCGGGTGGCGGTCTAACGGATAGAATGCCTGGCACCTGATCCTAGGAACATCAATGATGGATATAAACCCGTTCTTTACTTAAAATAATGAACTATTAATTCGGTTCATAGAAGATGGATTACATTTTTTTACAAATCTCTAAGGTGGTTTGAACATGTAATAAATGGCTTGATAAAATTGGTTTAATAATATGAGGCGGCCAAATGAATCGTATCAATCGAAATTTAATAATAATAAAAAATTTAATCCACAATGGTATATAAGGATAAAAGTGACTGGCAGTGTACCCTTCGTCTCCGAAAATAAGACATGATGATAACAGTAAGTTCTTAAATGAGCGGAACTAATAAAAAGGTGATAAATACTCGTATGACAATTTTTGTTTATTGTTTCTTGAACAATGGTGTAAAACTTCATATTAAATAATTAATACAAAAAAAACGCCTACCTTGAATTATTATTAAAGTTTTTGGGAATTGAAAAACGAAACATGTCATTCCCATAAGTTATAATAAAACTTCTAGAAAACAGGCGTTTTCATTAGTATTAATTATCAGTATGGTTATATTTCATGATGAAAATTTTAGATATTTTATATATTTTATTCATTCGTGGCACAGTAAATAAAAACTACGTAAAATTTAGAAATTAAACCAATATTGTATAACCTAAAATTAAAAGCCAGTATAAATTAATACAAATGAAAACTTCTCTTTTCTAGAAGTTTTATTATAATTTATGGGAATGAAATGTTTCGCTTTTCTAAGCCATTATCAAATGTATTATGATAACTCTTGATAATACATTAAAACTATGAAACATATAATAACATTCCCATAAATTTTAATAAAACTTCTCGAAAACAGACGTTTTCATTCGTATTAATTTTTAAACAAGTATTTTACATCACTACATGTAAAAATCCATCTTAAATAATTAATACAAATGAAAATTTCAGTTTACTAGAAGTTTTATTATATTTTATGGGAATGACATGTTTCGCCCTGCTAAGGCATTATCAAATTGAACCAAAATTTGATAATGCCTTAACGTGTAGGACTCCGATCGCCAATATTTTGGCTTTGGCGAGCGGCATCTTTGAACCTATGTTTTACTAATTTAGAGTCAATATTCGACACTTTTTATTTTACAATTGTGTAATTAAAAGATTAAATTCTCTCTAAAATGTATTAATAGTCAAAATGCATTAAAGGTTTTAGCTTCAACATTTTTTGAAACAATAGCTTCATTTTGTACCTGCTTTGTAGTTTTTCGAGCACATTTTTGCTTGGTCAGTCGGTATCTGTACATTGTTCGCTGTGGAGATCGTTTCAATGTTGTGACCATTATTTTGTGAAGTGAACGAATACAACAATTTGAGTTTTTTTTAATATTTTTTTCACCATGGATTGAAATGATAACTGTGTTTTTGTTAATCATTTTATAATGTAAATAATTCAGTGTTAAGTAAAAACGATTCAGATAGTGGAAGTAACATCCAAATCCGACCAAGTAAAATAAGACACGCTGTTTTTTCTGAATGTGAAACAAACAGTGCTAACTGAGAAATTTTAAATAATTTTCTTCAATCATTTTTTTTTTATTTTACCGTCGGCAGTAGACGCGTTGGTTCCAATATTCCACAAGATTGAAAAGAGCCGTCCGATTTTTTAAATTTATTTTTTAGTAGTAATCTTATAAAATCTAAAGAAATTAAGAAAATCCGAATATGGTTATAACTTACACAAAATACATGATAGACGTGGATATTGCAGACTAGTATACTACAAATTATTGATGTTGGTGATTGAAATTTATTGGTAGAAGTTCATTGTAATTAGTGAAAATATAAATAAAAAATTAATAATAAGTAGATTTTACACTAAAAATAAAAATAGAAAAATTCTTCATTTTTATTTTTTTATTTTGATTATTTAGTATACTACAGCCTACCCATTTTAGAGAAAAAAACTCTTAAAGAGTAGTGAAATTTTTTTAAAATAACTTTTGTTTTGGGTCTCGAAGTTTCCGTTTATTCTTTTATACAGGGGCGGCAAAATGATCTGACGGGTTTCGCCATGCATTTGTTGTGGAGGCGTTTTTTAGAAGTGGCGATTCCTGCATTGCTGTTCATATTTTCATCTGGATGCTTATGTCAACAAACAGAACTTTCGTTTTTGGTTGGTAACAAACCCTGAAGAACCGCATAAACGTCATCTGCTTTACTGTGGATCCTATGGTTACTGTGGGATGTGGTGACATTGGGCCATACTTCTTTGAAAAGGGTAATCGAACCATTACGGTCAATTCGCAACGTTATCCCTGAACTTCAGAGAAATCGTTTAGTGCGCAGGAGGATCTAGTTCCAGTAGGATGGGACAACTACCCATACAACCAATGAGGTGATGGACTTTTTGAGAAGCAAGTTTCTTGCCCAAATTATCTCGCGTTTTGGGGACATTGCACAGCCAGCTCACTCCCCAAACCTTAGCAGTTGTGATTTTTTCTTACAAGGGTTCCTTAAAGCAAGAGTTTATATAAACAAACCCAGCGCACTGGACAAATTGAAAGAGGACATAAGCCGAGAAATCGCCAATCTGTCGCAAACCAAAAACCATATACATATCTTGAATTTGTTGACAAAATTATCATTGAATTGGTCGGTAATAGCAGAGGAGTATTAGATTATGATTAGACACTTTCTCGATCCCAACAGAGGTTGAATGGAAAATTGCGTATACTTATGCCTCAAAATGGAAAAAAATGTCGTGAGTGTATAGTGTGTTCAGTTAAAAACTGACGAAAAAGGACAATATATTTTTGTAAAACTTGTGGCAATAAACCTGCTAAGTGCGTTGGAAAGTGTTGTGAAAAAGATCATACCTTAAAAATATATTAATGATTAAATTTAATATGACCATATACATTTGGGTTTTTATTTTGCAAAATGTCTCAAACGCATAATTGCATTTGGGACCTTTCGACAAATAATTATAATAATAATACAAATAAAAAGTTTTATGTTATATGTGTAAATTTTTTTTTAAATGTTCGAAAAACGTTTCTTCAAAAACACCGTGTATTTTGAGAAGATTCTAACATTAGCCTGCTCCGCCTACTGGGAGGACCCAACTATTGTTTTCGATGCAATCTTCAAATAAGTGACGAATAGAAAAAATAATAATAAGTAACAATACAAACACTAGAGCCAATAAATTCCTTGCAGAGTAGAATTACAAAGAGCAGGTAAACATGAGATTTATGACCCCGGACCCAAACGGCTGCACTCACAATAGAGTGGTCACGAAAACATTGTAACTCGTGTATTTGTAATATTTTGGGGATTAAAAGTCGCATATTTCATAAAATAAGCTTCTTTAAACTGTCGGAAAATATGTGCCTTATATTTAAAAAATGTTTAGTAATAATCATGATTTAAAAGAGATGTGTTAAGTGACTTTTCTGGCAAAATATATTTCAATTATATACTATGTTATTATGGTCACTCTATGGAACAAACAGGTTGTCCCAAAAGATTGAGAGAAATATTCGGTTTCGAATTGATTTTTTTGATATTTTTTCTACCTCAGAGTGCAAAGTGTTAAAAGGGCGAAACATTTTATTCCCATAAAATATAATAAAACTTCTAGAAATTAATTATTTAATATCAGTGTTTTTATACATCGTTTTATATTAACTTGGCAAGTTGCTATAATATGTGGGTTAGTTGTATTATATTTCTAGGTACCCGCACCCAAATTAAATGCTCCAAACAAAACGTGTACCCAATCACAATCAATTTATCCTTCAATCCGTGTTCCAGGAATCGAGCAAGACTCCGAGAAAGATCACACTGATGTATGGAGTAGGTATTATGAATTCGGGTCTGTTACCCAGAAATCGGAATGCCTAACTCAGCCTACACGAGTAAATAGGGAAAAAAACTCGAATCACTTTGCGCAGAACAAAGAAGCTCAAACTACCTGAAGTACCGCGCTAAGAGGAGGCGTTCATTACCGATACAAAAACGGTCATAAAACCCAAATATCTCGACTATCAGAACGAGTTTTGGTCATCCAAGGCTGTCTCGGGAAACGGATGAAAACAAATTCTTAGTACCACACGTATTAGTATTATGTGCCGTACATTTTATTAGAGCTACATGGGATGTTGCGGCCGTTGCGGTAAAAACTATTAATTTGTTACCCCTATAAATAGGTTTCACATTTTTTCTAGGCGCTTCGTTTACGAAACTCATTTTAAAAGAGAAACAAAATTATAATCGTAATAATACAAAAGCATGTGAAGATTTGAGAATTTATCTTCAGCGTATTATTATTAACGATTGTTGAATTGTAAGCAATTATAACTAGATTTGTTTTTAATTAATATGATTGAAAACGTCTGTTTTCTAGAGTTTTATTATATTTTATGGGAATGACATGTTTTGTCTGTCTAATACATTATCAAAAAACATTTGATAATGCCTTAGAATGGCGAATCGTGTCTTTTCCATAAATTATAATATAACTTCTAGAAAACGGACGTTTTCATTCATATTAATTTTAAAATGGAGTTTAACATCATTGTTTAAAAAAATGGTTTTAGTATTTTTATTAATAATAAAAATAAAAATAACCTGTTTGATTCACGTAAAGTTTTGATGAAAAATATGTATTTTTAGATAAAATTTTCAGTAAAAAACAACTGTGGAGTTTTGTGATATGAAACTCCACGGTGTTTAAATAAAACGATGTTTTTTAACTACTTCCACTTTTGTCTTTATTTAGACAGCGACCGGTTTCGCCAGGCTCGCTGGCATCGACAGACTGGTCAGGTCGGTCGGCCGCTGCCTAAATAAAGACAAAAGTGGAAGTAGTTAAAAAACATCGTTTTATTTAATTATTATTTAAAATGAACTTCCATCAAGAGATTTCAGTAAAATCATTTGATTATCCACGGTGTTTTATCCCAAATTGGTCTGAGATATTTAGTGAAATTATTGTATAAGCCGTAACGTATTAGAAAAATAAACCAATAGTAAATTATTCCAAAAATTAAAAAAAAACTCCTTTAATTGTACTTTTACTAATGATACAATATTTGTTTGAAATTATTTCACTTTTACTCGTATACTCGTATGACTTGTAAATAAACTTAATATATGCCAAAAACTATGTTTGACTTCCGTTTGTACATTATACGATTGTTTTCCTTTGGGCAAAATTTGATTACAAAATTAATGTTAAAATTCAAATAGGAAGCTGAAAAATCTATTTTAATATTTAATTGCCCCATTTAAAGAGCTCGTAACTAATTTCTCGCTTAATTAATGTGATACAAAATGTTGTATGATTTAGCATTGTAGATTGATGGCACCTTACTTGTAAGAGACGAATAAATTTAATCCTGCTACCTGAGAATTAATAAATTAAATCTGTTTCCTCAATTCCTGTCATCTCGTCGGTGAGTATTTGATCCACCCACTTCGGGCGCAACCGAGCACCTCCGAGCCACCTCCGAACGCACATACCTGAGCAGATAAGTAATTGAAATTGCTTGGACAGTACCGGGCAAGTACCACTCCGGCGGATGGGTAGGCACTTGTTTGGTATGACAGTGCTAATGCGAGCGGCCCGCCTAATGGGTGATTTATCTCAGTACCTACCCACCTCTCTACTATAGATCACATTGTTGTACTCGTATAGCCAGCAGTGGCGGCCGCGGCTGCGACTAATTCATTTGGAATTTAAATAATTTTCATTAATTATGTTACGATATTTAGACATTTATTTTTTATTAATAATCTGTACGTATAATTTTTCTAAATTTCTTTATATAAAAATACTTTTAGTATAACAATGTTGTACTTAATATAACTAACTAACTAACCAACCATCACGCCATTTCTCCGGAGGGGTAGGCAGAGAGGAGGGATCGCCACAATGCTCTGTCCTGGCATCTCGGGTTCCTCTACATTCATACATCGTACCATGCACGCACGTCTATTATTCCGACTTCGAATGTGGCCGCCTTTTAGTAATTGATTGATTTGGTCATGCCATGTTTTCCTGCAAATCAAAGTGCAGAGCATTTTACATGACACGTAAAGTTTATAAAATAAAACCAAACAATGTGTATTGTACTTGATATTAATATAATATTTATGTTTCTTGAAAAATAATCAATGAAAAAACTTTGTAATTGAAAAAACACACCTGTTTATGTTCCACTTTAATTGATTAAATATCTTTATAGAATAAAAATATTAACCACGACATGCTTCGGAGGTGACGTCCATCCTCAGGTGTAAATATATAATTGTTATATATTTATTTACACTTAAGGATGGAGGTCACCTCCGAAACATGTCGTGGTTAATATTTTTATTCTATAAAGATATTTAATAAATCAAAGTGGAACATAAACAGCGTTGCATTTTCAATTCTAAAGTTTTTATAATGGAATTTCACAGTGTTATTGCGTTAACTTTTAATTAAACGATTAATGACATGTTTCACCTATTTAAGGCATTTCATAATGCCATTACAACTAGAAACATAAAATTTAGAAAAACTTCTAGAAAACAGACTTTTTCATTCATATATAATATAAAATTAAAATAAAAGTAATGACACAATAAGATTGGTTTAATATGTAAGATGCATATTTGATATTCTAATATTCATGGGACCAATAGAAAACGCATATCTCTTATGGCTATAATGATTTTGGTTACGCTCTTTTTGAGAAGGTAAAAGAGGTATTTTTCAGATAAATATTGTAGTTTACATAGAGGTATGCATAATAACATACATAATTAATTTGCTTTAAATTATACATAAGAATTATATAATTGTGGATGATTTTTTTAATTTCGAATTCTGTAGTAGTTTAACTATTATTTACCGGGTTCGCCAGTAATAAACCTAGTCGTCAGATAAATAAACGTAAAAAAATATAAATAAAGAAGACTTTTTATTATAAATTATCAAAATGAAATTCGACTTTTCAAAAGAGCTATATGTTTATGATATAAAAGAATGGCATTATAACTTATTTTCAAAAACTTCATAAGCCGCCCCTGTTAACGTTCATTAGAAAACAATTTTATCCAAATATTGCATATAAGTATTTTTTAATTTTTTATAATTTGTTGTAACATGATCTTATTCTTATATTTTTGAAAATTTTGCGTACCTATTGTGTTAGTGCATTTTTTTTCTTGAAATTATTGTGTTATTATTTAATAATAATTAAACGGTAAATATAATGTATAATATTTGCGAAAAAATGAGATAGATATGTAATAAAAATTAAAGTGGTGATTAAACTATTTTTTTAAATTTATTCATCTGTGACCCAAAATAATAAAAACGTGCATATCCTGCCAGGTGAGTAGGTAATGTATTCATACCAATATTATATTAATACGTACGTACGTAATTAAGTCATAAATATAAATTTATTTGAAACTTTATTGTATCACTAGAAATATACTGCTAATAATAGATTTCAAGAGTTATTATTTAGCTGATATATTATTGTAGGTGTGTTAAAAACTGTTTTGAGATATGAAATTAATCTTTACGTAATCAATAATAACTGGCACTCTAAAATCCACAATATGGTAAAACAAAGACATGGCCATTAAGAGTAAGATGAGAATCTATTGTATAAAGCATGCATAAGAACAATAATAACATATGGCGTCGAAGCAAGGGCAGACACAGTAAGGACCAAACAAGTTTTGAGGACTTCCGAAATGAAGACACTGAGGACGATAGCAGGCAAGACACTGAGAGATAGCGTGAGGAACACCAGAATAAAATAGATATGTGAGGTTGAGGATATTATAAGATGGAGAAGGCAGCGAAAAAAGGACTGGTACGGTAACGTTCAAAGAATGGACACCACCAGACTCCCCTATATTGCTTTGCATAATCAGCCTGGGACTAGTCCTCGTGGAAGACCTCCTAAAAGATGGAAGGATAGCTGAGAATCTACCTCACAGGAGGAGCAACACTCCGGAGAACAGACCACATAGGTCTACAACAAGGAAGAAGAAGTTATCAATAACCATTTTTGCAATTTTAAAAATATTTTGCCCACCATGAGTTCATTTTTTTTTGTTAAAATAAATATTTATATTTGAATATGCAAACCACAAAAAAAGTATTCACAACATACGAGTAAATTACATATATAAGAAATAAATTCTTATCTTTGATAGCCAGAAGATAGCAGTGAGCTGCCAAATCTAGTCGAAGCGATAACCTTTAGTGGAATTTAACTAAATGCATATTTAAAAAAAAATACAAATCTTTCATTATTCTCATTATTTACAATGAACTTCTACATACTATGAAATTTAATATTAAATTCATTTTTTTAATTTGTATATATTTATCAGAATTAATTGATGGGGGGAGTAAATAAAAAATGGCCTTTGCCATGTCAGGGTGTCTGAAGAATTTGGTCTGGAAGTACAAACACATGCGTAGCGAAAGCTAGGCCATAATTTATAAGACATATGTGCTACCTATCATGACGTACGCTGTAGAGACGCGGGCCGACACTGTGCAAACAAAGGGTCTACTAAGAACAACTGAAATGAAGATCCTAAGATCAATTACTGGAAAAACTTTCCGAGATCGTGTCCGCAACGCAGACATAAGAAAAACTTGCGAAATAGAGGATATCTTTCGGTGGAGTAGATCCAGAAGAAGTTACTAGATGGAACATGTAGCCCGAATGGATAGTGACAGACTCCCATATATAGCCGCTTATGAAATCCCTCCGGACACCGCCCACCCCAAAGACCGTCGAAGAGATGGAGGTACAGCTGGACCTCATCATCCCACGAGACATGATTTCTGTGTCACAGATCATCAGATATATTAGAAGATGGAGAAGAAGAAAGGAAATAAATAAACTAATTATGAGAGTGTGACATCTCAAAAATAAAATATTCTACTCCACTGGCACATTCCAAAGTAGTTATCTTTATGCGAAATCATAGAACACAGAACGGAATTGTCTATTGGAATATTCGTAAAACTCATTTATGAGATGAGCCGATACATGCAGACATACATAACTATAATAGATGCCGTGGAAGTAATATTGTTAATTAAAGAAAGTGACAGAACACACAAAAGACGGTACACGCCGATTTGTCTGACCGGAGCAGTGAGAACACCTAGGAAGATCTTGCACTCACTACAGATTTTGAAATCACATGACCCATTAATATCTATTCAAAGAAATGTGAATAAAACGATAAACCTACGTTGTGTAGGTAATGTTACACTGCTTATGAAAGCTAAGCTACAACAACAACAACAACAACAAACCATCACGCCGTTTCCCCGCAGGGGTAGGCAGAGAGAATGGACCGCCACACTACTCTATCCTGGCAAACCTCTCTAGCTTCCTCCACATTCATACAACGAGTCATACACGCACGTCGATTCCTCCGACTTCTAACATGACCAACCTTTAAATTTGATTAATTTGGTCATGCCATGTTTTCCTCGGTCTGCCTCGACTTCGTACCCCATTTACATCATTAACGTATACTTTCTTAACCATTCTTTCTCCATCCATGCGTTCCATATGTCCGAACCAACGCAACGATCCTTTCATAATTTTGTTCATTATACCTTCTTCCGCTCTACATTCCTTTCTTATATCAGCATTTGAGATTCTGTCGTATATCGTTCTACCACACATACGTCTTAGGGACCTCATCTCTACCGCATTTATTCTACTCTCATCCTTCTTTTGCCAGTTCCATGCTTCGCTTCATACATTAAGGTTGGGACCAGAACTCCATTGTGAACGGCCGTTTTCGCTTTCATTGATAAATTCTTGTTTCCAATAACTATTTTTAAGCTCCATTCACTTTGTTACCCGCACCAACCCTTCTTTCGACGTCACTATCCGTTCGGGCATCTGCTGTGAACATACTACCTAAATACACAAATTCCCTCACCTGTTCCAAGTTCTCTTCGTTCACACTTATATTACAAACTGTCATTTGCTCTTCCCTTTCGAAAATCATCACCTTTGACTTTCCGACATTCATCATTAAATCATTTGACTTGCATACCTCATTCATTCTCGACACCAAGATTTGTAATTCGTCCGCACTATCCGCAACGAGAACGGCATCGTCCGCGTAAAGCAGACAGTTTACAGACAGATCACTCATCTTAGCACCAGCATTTATACCTTTAAGTTCTTTCATACACTTGTCCATATACAGATTGAACAACCATGGAGACATCACGCAGCCCTGCTTAACACCCTTCGTGATATCAAACCAAGGCGTGATGTCTCCATTTACCCTAACACTGGCAGTGCTCCCTTCGTAGAGAGAAGCAACCGCCCGTATCAGTTTTGTGCTCACTCCGTATTCGGACAAGATTGACCACAGTTTATCTCTGTTCACTCGATCATACAGCTAAAGCTAAGATGGCAATGCTCAACGGTATTATTGTGCTGACCCTTAAAAGCTAAGATGGCAATGCTCAACGGTATTCTTGTGCTGACCCTTAAATATAGAAGTTTATCATGAAACTGGCAAAATAAGTATGATCGTAAAATAAATGCACTTGAAATGAGATCTCTTAGACGAATGTGTAGTAAAACCGTATTTGATAGAGTGTCAAATGAAAATATTGTATGAAAAGGGAATGCAGTGCGAATTAAAGTGTTATGAACAATATAATGAAAGGGTCGTTAAGGTGGTTTGGACACATGGAAATAATGAATGAAGACAGAATGGTGAAGAAAGTTTATGTAAACGGCGTGAATGGAGCTAGAAATAGAAGAAGGTCGAGGAAAACATAGCAAATCAAATATTATATTAAATGTCGGCCAGGTGAGGAGTCGGAGAAATCGGAGTGTCGAACTTCGTGACAAAGTGGTAAAAACTCACCATACTGAAGTTCCCCGGTACAATTCCCGGCGATGGCAGTGTGATTGTTACACTGTATTTGGTCTAATGTAGAATTCACGTGACAATAAAATGGCGATAGATTAGCTACCGAGAATCAACACTACTATCAAGTCCTACTCTCTAGCGTCCACGAGAGGTTTTTTTAAAGACCCCGCGAACCCCGGGGCAATGTGGCACATATTACTTAGTGCCATAGCAGATAGATAGAGGACGAATGGCGAGCTTCCAGCGCCATAAAACTGGATACACCCAGCTAAGGGAAGGTAACCCCGACAGAAAATCCTCCAGAGAAGGCAAGGGAATACCATTCTGGATATTTTTCCCCAAGTCATCACTATAAGGGTGATAGTCAACGTTAGGGAGACCTGACAAGACATAGAAAGAAGAAGAAGATATAATGACGTGCAAACGAAAGTGTTACGATCAATATAACGAAAGGACTATTAAGATGGTTTTATACGCTAAAATAATGAGTGATGCAAGAATGACGAATAATTTATAACCTTATGATGTTAATGGTGCACAAAATCAAAGTATTTCGCCAAAAATGTATCCTCTTCGCAGAAATGGCGTTATGGTAAATTAGTTGCTTGGTTGGTTATTATTATTATTAGTAATACAGGCTGTTGCAGATGTACACTACTTTCGAACTATTCATTATTTCAAACTGTAGTTAAATGTTAGATTCGTATCGATATGTATAGCAAAAAGCGCCTACTTACATGTAATGGCTTGTCTCTTGGTTAATAGGTTGACCATAAAGAATATTAATCATTTGTCATTATGGAAGAATTCTATAGATGAGCGAAAATTCTTAAATCAATAGCAAATGATAAGGTGTATAATAGATCTTTATGATTATATTTTTCTATATAAATTTATAAATAAAACATCAGATTCATGTAGATGAAGTATAATATATTCCGATCACTTATAAATCAGGACGCTGATTGGCCTCTCAAAAGCTCCAAGCTTGGAGAGACATGGTGGATGATTTACGGGATATACACCACCTCTAGTCACGAGGAATGCGACAGAAGAGAAAACTAACTAATTATCACGCCGTCTCCCTGAAGGGTTGGGGAGAAATAATGGATCGCCAACTTATTCTTTCCTGAAATACTTTTCTCGATTCCTCAACATTCATACATCGTGTCATGCACGCACGTCGATTTCTCATACTCCTCACGTATCCGACCTTTAATTTTTAATATATTTTATCATGTCATGTTTTCCTCTTGTAAGTAAAAAAGAGGCCATAAGAAAGAGTTATATATTTTCAATACTAGCTTTAACTGTTTTTTTTTATATATGAATACTGTTAAAATGGAAAAAAATAAATGCTTTATTATTTTTAATTTAACTCTCGTACACAATCAAACTCTTGTTCACATTTAAGCAACAAATTATAATAGATTTTAAAAGTCAAGAACACATAATTATGCTAAGTAAAATATAAGTGAATTGCAATAATGAACGTAGTCAAGTGGTCCGTTTTTAAATATTAAAAATATTTATAAGTTGTTAAAATTTAAACCGATGGCTGATGATCCGAAACGTGTATATGATCAATAAAACAGTGTTTTATTTGCAGTGCTTCAATGAAGTTGGAGTAGATATGAACCGACTTTAAATAGATATTTTTTTAATAATAAATTTTAACGAAAACCAAAGCAATTTGAAAGAGACCAGTCACGAATAGAACATATCTTATAAAGGTTATCAAACTTATTGATTATAATATGCAAGAAGTTAATTGAAATGTCCGTAATTTTTAAATTCGATAATAGATTAGTCAGTCTATAGAGAGACAATGAACCTGAGTTATCATAAAAAAATCCACAGGTATCTATGCCCGATATCATTTCTTTACGATGCATAATGAGAAGGAAAAAAAACTCGATTCCAAATGGCAATTTACATTCGACGTTCTAACTTATTTACTGGCAAAAGTATCTTGATTTACTGCCGAGTGTAAATGCAATATCACACGTACGTTAAATGCGCCACTTCATAATGCTTATATTATGATAATATAATATTTTTCTAGGTGTAAACCAATTATTTATGTATATGTGTGCTCATAAGTAATGGATAACACATAAGTTTTTCTTTCATCAAACTTAAATCAAATCAAATCAGTTTATTTACTCAAAAAACATTACAAACAGCATACATGTTTAAGGCATCTATTAAGTACAGGTAAAATTTTATACACATACAACATAATTCCAGGAACGCATTAGAGATGGTTCGACATTAAGAAGATAAGATACTTTTAAAAGTAGAAAGTATTTATCTTTTGAATGTACCTTCGCTAATATAAAAGACGTCGATCTCCGAGGAGACCACGTTGTTCTGCATACTAATTGCTCTTCCCACTGATGTTACCAGATGCAGATTGGTTCTGACGACCGGTAGGTAAAACAATCGTTGCTGTCGCTGCCGAAGATATCTATCAGGGACAAAAAGACCAGCATCCTCCAGCACGGTCGAGTGTTCGAAATATCTCCTGATTAATCTAAAGAAATGGGTTATGAGATGCCCATCTCTTCTAAGCAGCAGATAATTGGTTCCGAGCATTCCCAAAAGAAATTCTGTGGGATAGAGCCACGGATAACTACCATCCTCCTTTATGTAGTGATACCTCAAAAAAAATTCTGAACCCTCTCTAGCATAATGGAATATCTCGCCTCGTGAAGACTCCATATCACAGAACCAATGTCGAGTCTGCTCCGAACCAATGCATTCTATAGGACTCTGAGCACATTGGGATCTCTAAAATCTCTATACATCGAGAGGATTTGTGCACGACATGTCAGCCTACTCTCATAGATGATCCCGAGATCTTTCCCGTAGATACATACTATAGGTTCTAAATAATTAATAAGAATTTATAGAAGTTTCATATTTTAATAATGCCATAGCAATGCCTGTCATTCTTCTGTCAATGCCTGTCATTCACACGCTGTCCAAGCACAAACTTTGGCGACCGAGCCTTCGCGGTAGCCGGCCCTTCAGCCTGGAACAGTCTTCCAGCAGACCTTAAGTGCATTGAGAATCAATCAGAGTTTAGATCGAGACTCAAAACGCACCTTTTCAAATTATCATTTCCTGACAGGAAGGGCTGATCGATTTCGTCGGGTGCAGCCCTCATACTAAATATGTTTATATATATTTTTTATCATTATTATTATTATTATTATCTAGTTGATAAAACGGAGCATCTTCTACAGCGCCCTTGAGATGAGCAATTCATAAAAATGGCGCTTTATAAAGTATCCAATTTATTATTATTCTTAAAAAATATAAATGTTAATTCAAAGAACGGACCTATTCATTTGTTAATTTTTTTTTTAATTTACTTTTTAGTATAGAAAACATCTATCTCTTAAATAACGTGTTGGTTTTCTTATTGTTTCTAATTACTTCATTGGTCTTAATTTTTTTTTATTTATCTCGTGTTTTTTTAATATTTTTGTGTATTGCTCATATTGTAATTTTAAATTGTCACAATTGTATATTCTGTTTAATTTTTTTTTATTGTTATAGTGTCATAAGCGCTTTGGTTATATACTGTAATATTTATGATTTAAAAAAAAAAAAAATTGAAATTGAAATTGAAAAAAGAAGAAAAAAACAACTTTAGTAATCAAATGAACCTTGTTTGTTGTAATTAGTTAAAAACAATTAAAACTAAATCATCCTTGCGCATTAAGAACGGGTACTTTAATTTACATACAAATGTATACTATTATGAACGCGTATAGAAATTACGTAGGCAACGGTTTCTCGCCTGGCGAACTTTTACCAAATTGCTTTTGTGCAATACTGGGGGACTTTTTTTGGTCAATGATTAGTGATTAGTAACGCGAATACATTATTTCTAAATTCAATAAAATGTGTGCACCCACTTCCCGTGAAATTACGAGCGACAGTTTTAAATATCATCGGTACGGTGCCCGAGATTGCGCGGACCGGACGATTTCTCTTTTCAATTCGAAACATAACTAAACATAAAAAAATTTAAATAACTTTGTTTAATCCACAAAATATTTTAAAAAAATTAAAAAACACGACTTGTTTCGGAGAATACCTCCATCTACAGGTGTAAAAATATAATATATTTATATGTTTGCACAACATTTTGAATGTATACAAATACTGGATTCAACCCATTGCGGGTTAGTCATTTTAAAGGATTAATTTTATCTCAATAGATGTGTAATTGTTTTTTGGAAACAGAATATGATGGTAGAGGCGTTTACAGGACTTATGACCTGTCATTGGTTGAGTTAAGCGATCGCTTTATGTAATACAACATTCCCCATTCCGCACTTCTTACAACCATCACGTCTGACAAATTTTTGGAAAATGTATATTTGCTAATATGTTGAGGAACACTTCACATATGTTTGTTCAATCTACACTAGCGCCACCTATTAGCTATTAGCTAACTAGCGCCATCTATTATTTTTACGCCTGAAGATGGAGATATCCTCCGAAACATGTCGTGTTTTTTAATATTTTTTAAATATTTTGTGGATTAAACAAAGTTATTTTCAATTTTCCAAGTATGTTACTATGGAATTCCATAGTGTTAATGCCTTTGCGTTTAATAAGTCGAAACATAACTGACTAACTATCTAACCATCACGGTGTACCTACATCGATATACATCGTGGGCGACATTTAATATTTGATTGATTTTATCGTGCCACGTTTTCCTCTGATTCTTTTTCTAGTTTCCTGTACGTCGTTTACGTATATTTTCAATGCAATTCTCTTTCCTCAACATGCATACATCGTGTCATCCAAGCACGTAGATTTCTCCGGCTCTTGCGTGGCCGACATTTAACATTTGATTTATTTGACCATGCCAAGTTTTCTTCAGTTTTCCTTTATTTCTTGTTCCGTTTACATCGTTCTTACTTATACTCATACTCGTATACTTATTTATTTATTATATAAATAAATAATATCCTTATTTCATCCTTTCAATGTGTTCAATCTAAGTTTAAATTCTTCCTCGATTTCTCACTCAGTTTAAGTCGTTTACTTTCTTAAAAATTATTTCTTCATTCATTATTTCCATGTGTCCAAACCATCTCAATGATTGCCCTGTTCATACTATGACTCATTCATTCGCACAGCATTCACTTCTTATATTTGCATTTGACACTTTATCATTATAGTGAATGGTTAAAAATGTCAAAATGTTGTATACAAGCAGTGTGAGCGAAAAGAGCAACAGTGGAAGACCAAGGAACGCTTGGCATGATAAAATTAATCGAATACTAAAAGGCGACCACATTCGAAGTCGGAAAAATCGACGAGAGTGCATGTTAAGTTGTATGAATGTAGATGAATGTAGATAGGTATGTCAGAATAGAGCAGTATGGCGGTCCGTCCTCTGTGCCTACCATTATTTATAATATACAGATTTAACAGTCATTTCTTCTGCATTTTTTCTATTTTCATCTTCTTCTGGCAGTTCTGCTTCACTTTCATACATAAACATTCGAAACATTATTTTCTATATTATTGTATATTATTGAATGCGTAGATAAGTATCTCGGGCTTGTCCAGTGTCCGTATGTGCACGTAAGTGATGCGAAATAGCCAGAGGACAGAATCAAAGCGCATCATAAATCAGATATTAATCGATAAACCCGTTTACTTTAGCACTTATTCACATTTTATTGATTCAATTTCGGTGTGATATGTCAAAACACCATAGAGACATTAAATTGCGTAGGTACCGGCATAAAAATACATCCAATACACCGCAGTGCGTTTAGAACAAATATTTTGCCAAATTTTTATGACTCGCTGTAAAATTTGAATAAAGCTGATTGCATTTTATGTCCCCCGCCATTAAAAGTCCAGCAATGGTATTCTATTAACGGTCGCCGGAGATTATGGTACGAGCATATTCCGTGATACGTAATAAATCTCGACATTGTTCCACGCTTAGAGCGAGAATGCGAGGTAGACTTATCCTGTTTCCAAATGTGAGAAGCGTGTATGGACATATTATACTTTTAAGTTTATTGCGCGGAGAGCAATGCCGTCTAATTGAAACCAGTTCCATTTCATGAATCCGACTTATTAATTCTGTGTCTATTGCTCCGGTGATGCAACTTCTTTTAAGCATTCTAATAAATCTGAGGTATCTCCGGTTTAATCTCGTTGTAAATGTCGTGCCCACCAAAATTGTATTTGTCGAATAAATTTTTTAAAACATTTTATGTTCGTAACGAGGCATTACCAGAAATAGAGAGAGAGCGTAGGTACTCTTCTGGCCAGTGGACTAGCAGCCGACAACTAACGACTAACTGTAATCTATACGAGTACTTTATTTATTGTTAACTATAAATACCAGCACACGTACTATCGATTTATGTACACATTCTGGAGAGTGCTTTCGGAATTTGCGTCATGCTGCGACGGCTGCAATGATTCTTACTACAATTGCTTAATGAGAGCTTTTCGAATGTTCATCAGAGCAAGCTTTCTATTTATTGTAATTCATGGGGCTATTTAAAATCCAACAAATAAGAATATCGTTTTATAAGCGCTACACTTAAAAACAGTGTGAACGAAATGATATACAAAGAAAAATCTCCCAGCAAAATGTGTTGTATAATGTATGTAATTATAAATATACACAAATGAGTTTTTTGGTATCTTGGGAAAATCCGGGTAACTCGTCTTTCTCGACCAACGTTTCGGATATGTTTCCTTCGCTTTCACACTACCGGCGACACGGCACAGCGTAGATGGAGTTAAGCATACATTACACAATTAATAACACAGAACATAAAATTAATATAATCCTGAACAGGGATGATGACAGCCAACGCCGGGGTCTATACGTCGGTATATTCGCATTTGAGATCGTTCTACCCACATACATCTTAGGGACCTCATCTCTACCGCATTTATTTTGCTCTCATCCTTCTTCTGCCAGTTCCATGCTTCGCTTCCATTCATTAGGGTCTATTAGGATTATTATGTCTCATGTGTGTATAATAAAAATAAATGAAATGCATAAAATGCACGTAATGAAAATTAAAGAAAAATAAAGATTTTACTATAGCATGACTGCAGATATCAAATTTAAATATTCTAAGAAGCTCTGATAATTTATGTTGCCTTTATAAAGAAAAATGGATGTTAAATTTATTCAATCGTAGTTAAATTATGTGCTATTCAATGGTATATCACGGAGATGCTCCTTTCACAAGCTGTACAGCCCGCTGGTGGTACCATTTAGTCTGCATTAAATATCGATTACCAAGAAATCGGCAAATCGCGTTCTCGATCCAACGTAATATGACAAATACAGAGAGGTTCCCAAGGAGGTTAATGGACCGGTGAAGTGTTAATAGAGAAAAGATAAAAGGAATCTTTTGATAATATTCCATATAAATTCACATATTAATGTCTAAACGAAATTCCATTCGGAATTTAATATTTCAAAAACTAATATGTGAGAATTTGAAGCGATTCTCTAATCTTAAAAAATATTGCAACCATGCTATTATTGCAAAAACTATTAACGAACTCCTCATAAACACTTGAAATACACGTATTGGCAAGATGCATATATGAGTTCTTAGTTTCCGGACCAAATATATACTAGTATAAAAGATCAGTTTGCAACATTAGCGTGAATTGTGAAAATTTAGAGCAAGGAGCAAGAGCAAGCAGTTCGTGTAATTAGGTAGTATGTTAACAAAAGAAAGGCAAGTGGAGAGGGATATTGAAAGAAGGGTTGGGGCAGGCAACAAAGTGAATGGTGCACTTGAAGTTTTCATCGCTATTCAAACCTATCCAAAAAAGCTAAAACGGCAGTAAACAATGGTGTGCTTGTACCGACCCTTATGTATGGAAGCGAAGCATGGAACTAGTCACACTGTCTTTGGTCTGGTGTAGAATTCACGTGACAATAAAAATGGCGATAGATTAGCTATCTATCATATGTCATGAGAATCACTATGATAGCTATTTACATCGATTTGGCTCATGCTGTCATGATGTAAAGAGCGATTCAACAAAATAATAATAATAAAAATAATACCAAGAACTAGCAAAGATGCTAATAAACTTTACTGCAAACCAATCCCTAGGATTAAAACGAAAATATTTATGACGAATTTTTATGAATTAACAAAATATCGTTATATCATTCTACCGATGAAGAAGACCTTCGAAACATGTCGAGAAAATAAACTCAAAAGTAAAAAAAAAAGTGATTTAATTCATAAAAATTCGTCTTTATGGAATTCCACAGTGTTAATGCCTTAAGTTTATCTAAAAAAATGTTAATATATTTTAATCAAAAAGTATTTTTAATTCTATTACTATTATTCGTTTTTCTTTTCTTTATTTTTTCTGTAAATGCTTATGTTAAAAATCTGCCTCAAGAGAGACGTGGCAGGATGCAGTCTCGGGAATGTGATTATTTCTCCAATTTGCGACAATGCACACTGCAGTTGCTGTAAAGAACGTTTTCCAGCAATATAGTTTGAAGAAATGAAATCACTCATTTCACTATTCGGACCTTTCTATTTTTCATTTACTTTCTCATAATATAAGTAAATATATTGAGTTAAATTGGTTGGTTGATGACAATAAAATCCCGTAACCGCGCCGCGATTGTTGCCTTAGAAATATGGTGATGACGTCGCAAGCTGAGGACAAAAGGACGATTGACTAAGTCCTTAATAAGCAAAAAAATACTTCTATATTCGCCTTCACTTTGTTTTGCGAATTCACATTTGAATTACTTTTTGATAACTTTGTATTATCACAACACTTTCTTAAATTGTTCACAGACATGTTTCGGGACACAGAAGGCCCTTCTTCAGCGTGTAAAATTTTACACGCTGAAGAAGAACCTTCTGTGTCCCGAAACATGTCTGTGAACAATTTAAGAAAGTGGTGTGATAATACAAAGTTATCAAAAAGTAATTTTAAAAAAAATACTGTCTGAAATATGCAGTCGGTGAGTATTATGTTTCTTTGGTCACATTACCAGAAGAAAGGTGGGTAACCAGGAAAAAATAATTGTCACAGGAAATGTTCCAGGCATGAGAACTAGAAGCATCCCTCTTGTGGGATGATGAGACCAAATTAAGGAGAGGACTAGGGGAGGCCTTTACTAAGCTGTGCAGGGTGCGGAGAACAGAGAGGATAGGAAACGTTTTGTCATAGCCACAGCCACCCTCAAAAGCTAGAAATTGAAGTTAGGTTACTCTTGGAGTGCCATGTAGGTCCCCCTGACGTCAGCTATCACTCTAGCGTATGCCTTTCTGTCCTGCGCTAGCCGGAAAAACTTCCGCACCCTCCGAATTCCGGTCCACTCTTTGATATTCTAGAGCCAGGACATCTGGAGTCTCCCACACCGCGCCTACCCTCAATCTTCCCTTACATGAATGTGTCAAAATATGCCATCTTTCTAGACTTCACAGCAGAAAACAATTGTCTTCCTACTCTAGTGACTAAGTCAGGCAATGAGATTCGCTAAATTCTGCGATGGAGCCACATCAAAGAAGTGAGCACTAGATGAGATAAAATGAACTTAGGGTTATAATGTCAATAATGACTATGATGACACATTCCTTTATATTAGAGTAATGAGAACGAGTTAAGACATTACGATAATGAACCATAACTGCAGTCATATGTCATCATGTAACTGCTTATTTTTGGTCATTTTCAATATTAGACACCTGCACTTTTGCAGCAAAAACGTCTCACTAATTGCGGAGTAATGACAATGAATCAAGTAAACTCAGACAAACAAGAGATTACAGGGCAGCTGCCAGTCAAAAATTATATCTAAAATATTTAAGTAATGTATGCAACACCATTTAGGAGAGAAATAACAATTGAATATAAATGCAGATAGGTGTACTCTACAATTAGTATGAATGTACTTTAAATAATGTTATCTGCTAGGCTGAGTTTAATATAATTTCGTGGTATGGAGAAGTAATCTACTTAAAAGAAAATTAATTATAACTTCTTGTTCTTCTTTTTCTTCTTCTTTTAATAGATCTGATGATCTGTCTGATCGACAACAAACCAAGCTGACTGAGATGGCTCTGCGGATAGATGGGCTGAAGTGGCGGTGGGCCGGCCATATTTGTCGGAGAACCGACAGCCGATGGGGAAGACGGGTTCTGGAGTTGAGACCGCGTATAGGATTCCGTAGAGTTGGATGTACCCCTGCCCGCTGGACCGATGATCTGAAGAGGATTGCTGGACATGGATGGATGGGAGCAGCAATGGATAGAGGGCGGTGGCGTGCTTTGGGAGAGGCCTACAAGCTAAGTTGTTTGTAACACCTGATGATGCCAATGTCGATTGGCGAGACAGCTGTCGCGACACTCAGTGAATAAAAATAAATTGTAATATTATAACAGTGTTTTAAATTTTAACAGTAATAAAATAATAATATTATACTTTATATGATTAATCATTAATATGGAATTTCATTAGTCAATATAACACTATAATAATCGAATCTGTTATAATATGATGTAATCCTACAAAAAAATATAAGAATAAAATTCAGACTTTCATAATTGTATACTAAATTAAACACATTTGAGATTAATAGCAAATGGACCAATCACGATATGAATGCCATATATTTTTATACGAGTACAATTATAATACATGCATATCTGCGTAGTATTACTGTATGCAAAGGAGGCATAATCATTAATGTGTTTTCTTTATGTAATATGAACTTCACACGGGAACGCTACTATTATGCAAATTTCCGATAGGCAATCATATCCCATACAAGGCGGAATATTTGACAAAATCGCAACGAATATTTGGCCGGTTATTGCAAGCTTAAAAAGTCTCGGCTAGAATTATTATTGTCTCATAAGCTCGGCTCGTATGCCTCGTTTAGAAACTTGCGATGAAAGCCCGTTTGTAAAAAGTGGTTTCTTTTTTACGAACCGGAAAAAAATACTTTATTTATTTATAGAACAAATAATAAGCATATGGTTTTAATGTCTCCCAACTGGGGTAAAACGTTTAAGGAAGGCATTTTTAGCACTATGTTAAATCACAATAGGGAACAAAACTACGAAATAGTGGATGGGGGTGAATAAAAGTGGAGGGATTATTTATTTTGTGAAAAGGTAATTATTGGAAAAATATCTGATATGATGAAAAAGTTTATTTCGTAATTGATATCTTATTTGTAAAACTTGTATGGTGTAAAATTTTATCTAATCTTTAAAAGTTATCTAATACTCGGCCTATTCCCGTCCACTCCTGGACAAAGGCCTCCTCCATTCGCTTACATGTCGCTCTGTCTTGTGCAGACTGTATCTAGATTATTCCGACGTGTCTGTTCAGATCATTCATCCACCGTAGTTGCGGTCGCCCTGCACTTCGCTTTACCGTCCAGTCTCCAAGTCAGCAGTCTTCTTGTCCATTTTTCATCTGAGCTTCTGGCTACGTGACCTGCTTATTGCCATTTTAGAGTCGCCACCCGGTGGATGATGTCAGTGACCTTTGTTTTTTCTCTCACCGTATCGTTTCTGACTCTGTCTCTTAGGCTTTTTCCTAATATGGCTCTTTCCATGGCTATTTGGGTCACTCGTAGTTCCTCGGCACTTTGTTTGGACAATGTTACAGTTTCAAGACCATAAGTACCAACTGGCAGAACGCAGGCTTATTATTAAATTAATATTAAATTCTATAAAATATTTTTTACTTCCATTTATAACTTAATTATTGTTATAACCCGTTTCGTCAGCATTGCTAATGACAAAATACAGGAGGATTACCGCCGCTTACCTAAAACTCTTAGAGGCGCTACGGCGCCTTTCGTCAGCTTCGCTCTTTCAATCCCTAGGCCCGTCAAGTAGTAATACATATTTAAAAAATCAATAGGCACCCAGGCCACATTCGTTGCGCCGTACATGTAAATTTACAAAAATAAAAATACTTTTAAAAAGTTCAAAAAACCATTCAAATAACTCCCACATGGGTACATTACATCGGGAAATCAAAGGAGGGATATATGAGACAAATGCGTTATGGGGAGAGTGAAAGACATACTTTATTACATTAAGGACATGGGATTGGTTTGAGGGAGCAAAAACATAATAAATAATAACAAGTATAATTAAAGATATAGCCGCGTGGGAGAAGGATGAGGCCCATCTCTGCGGACAACCCCTACCCCCAGCGAGGCAACCACCACACCCTCAGAGGGGTCAGCGACTCTGTCAAACACATCACATCACACAACATACTTGTACCAATGTAACATAAATAATCTTTCTTATTTACGTGAAACGTGAACAGGAGAAATGATTATATACTAAGGTAGGTACACCAAGAAATCGCTGAGAACTATGAATTTATCTATGATTTTTTCATAAATAAGTAAAGAGATTATACATTATCATGTATTCTTATTTTTTTATTGACACGGATGCTTAATACACTAATGTGTAAATAATGAACTTTGGCAAGTGCTATGACCGTATAATAACATCCGAAGGTACCGGTTTCGATTCCCGGTGAAGGCAGTGTGGTTGACACACTGTCATTGGTCTAGTGTAGAATTCACGTGACAATAAAATCGCGACAGATTAGCTACCCATCACATCTCATGAGAATCAATACGAACCATTTCCATCGATTGTGCTAGCGTTGTAATGATGTAAATAATAATTCAACAAAATAATAATTATCAAAATTATATATTAAACAATCTCATTTATTTATATAGTTAATTTATGTATATACTTGAAGTTGTTATCGCAAACAAAAACCTACTAAAACCCTTATGTATGGAAGCGAAGCATGGACCTGGCAAAATAAGGATGAAAGTAGAATAAATGCAGTAGAAATGAGATCCCTTAGACGAATGTGTGAATTCTCTGTGTATGATAGAATGTCGATTAAAAATATAATAAGTGAATGCGGTGCGAATGATGATGCTATGAACAAAATAATGAAAGGATCATTAAGATGGTTTGGACATATGGAAAAAAATACGTTAAAGATGTAAATGGAACCAGAAATAGAGGAAGACCGAGGAAAACGTGGCACGATCAAATTAATCAAATATTGAATGTCGCCAAGTGAGGAGTCAGAGAAATCGACGCGCGTGCATGACACGATGTATGAATGTTGAGAAAGAAAAGTGTGGCAGTCCATTATTTCTGCCTACCCCTTCGGAGAGACGGCGTGATGGTTAGTTAGTTAGTGAGTTACTTTCTACATGGTAATGTTTTAAAACAGATATCTTAGAGAAAAAAAGCTTCGGTTCCGTAAAGAAAATATGGTTGATCAATGTTCTACGTAATAGCGTCAAAGCTTGTTCTCAAGATGGTACAGATCACACGGACGTCGCGTACACTGAACAAACACCCACAGAAAAACTGAGTACGAGCCAAATCCGAATCCCGGCGGATACTTACTTTTTTTAATTGCCTTGCTTGACAAGAAGCCATCTTGCGATAAAAAATATCACTTGAATTATGTACGCGGGAAAGATTTGAACGGAAAATAAAAATAATTCCTATGGCCGATGACCGCTTAATTTTTATGTCATGTGAGGTATGCACACGGACACGCGAAAATTCTAACCAAAACAGGGTACTTAAGATATTTTATTTCATAGATTACAAAGTGTTGTATTCATATCATCCAAATTTAATAAGACTAAAGGTGATATTATGAAAATATACTACCGAAACAAGTGAACGCAAAAAGGTGGACTGTGTTGAAATGGTCCCTAAATCTGCATTATAACCTTAAAAATATACCAGAATGATACCAGAATTTAAAAAATAGCCATTTGTGGCCAACACTTGAGCTGACCCTCCATATGGCCCATATGGAACTTACCCTGACCTTCGTGGCCAAGTGGTAAGTGCTTTGACTGTCACCCCGAAAGTCCCGGGTTAGATTTCCGGCGATGGCAGTGTGATTGTCACCTTGTCTTTGGTCTGGTGCAGAATTCACGTGACAATAAAAAGGTGATAGATAAGCTACCTATCACATATCACGAGAATCAATTTTATAGTTTACCCTTGACATCGATTTGGCTCGCGCTGTAATGATGGAAAGAGCGATTCAACAAAATAATAATAATAATACTCCGAAAGATCCAAGTCTTAAAATTCCCGTATGCCAGAGGATTCAACTTTGAAAAATGTTAAATGACAGAAGCCCCAAGTTAAATATTTTGGGTTCTCATTTTTTTATCAATTCGAATACAAGAACTAGTACGAGGATCATATTATTTGAGCAACCCTTCACAGCTTTCAGACTGGAATTTAGGTAAACATTTTACGACATCTACTGCAATTTTTAGGGATTATCCACGTCGATTTTGTCAATTCTTACTGAGCACTAATCTGCGGTTACCAAGGGTTTCTATTTTTCCTTTCAAATTAAATATAGTGCTAGAATAAAGCAAAAAGATTTGTTTTCTAAATATTTCCGCTTATTCCCTGTTGAAGATCGATTAAATAGCTCACCTGAGCTATGGATCATTTAAAAATAGGAAAGATTTTACTAATCCAAGTTCACAAGTTATTATTTTATTGGATAGAATTAGATAGATTGGCTATTCGCGAGATCTTCAAGGTGGAGGATGTCCTGAGATGGGGCAGACAACGCAGAAGATACTGGAATGCGCACTTGCAGAGGATGGAACCCACCAGAATCCCACACACTGTGGCGCATCAGATTCTTGCTGGCTGCCGTCCCCCCGGAAGACCGCCGAAGAGATGAAGAGATAGTTGGGAGTCAACCTCCCAAGAGAGGCCAGCCTGATTTCAGGAACAGCCCAAAGGTCTATAAGGAGAAGAAGAAGAAGAAGAAGAATAGAAATTGATTGCAATTAACTATACTGGTGTGGGCATCGAATCAAAATATCGTCTGCTGATTAAGAAAGAAGAGCAACAGTTTCAAAGTATTCTGGCCTCAAAGAAGACGATTATTACCATTGACTATACCCAAATAATTTCTTGCTGAGTATACTGGACTTCAATTCAATGAAAAAAAAACTGATTCGTGGTCGAATACATAACTTGAATATTTCAAATGACTTGACTTTGTTTGTACCCGACAATTATCTGCGTCAACGCAACATAGATTATTTCACCTGATTTACCCAAGGTAATGCCCGTAGGCCGGGTAACAAAACTTCTACACAGCATCGCTTCGAATTTTTCACAATATTGAGGCTAGCTTCAGACATCATATATTTATAATGTATTAAATGATTATATTGTTTAAATAAACAAATAAAATTGAATTGGAAGGAGACCTCTAGATAATGCTAAACCGATTCCACGTTACATCCTAAAACTATTATATGATGCAAATGCTTGACGATAGCCAGGGAAAACCAAATCTGTAATCTGACGATCGAGAATATTGCAATAGAGCAAGTGACGCAATTGTAATACTTAACTAACTAACTAACTAACCATCACGCCGTTTCCCCGAAAGGGTAGACAGAAAGAATGAACTGCAACACTTTGATCGATGCTGCACTCCATTCTTCTCTTTTCGCCAACGCGAGAGACGCGGTGTGATGGGTTGCGAACCTCATCGCCACCAATAGGCATCTCCCGCGCACACTTCAATCATTCAACGTCTACATAATAAATCTAAAACAAATTATACAAAATACAATGATATAAAATAAAATAACACATAAAAATAATTTAACATATAATGTTCTTTTAAATGGTGCACTTGTCGTCAGCTGGACGATCCGGACATTTGTGTTTATTTAATTTTTTATACCACTGTTTTCATTTTAATTAGGCACTTAAAAAAAACCAACACCAGCAAAAAACTTGAAAATTTGATTGAAGAATTTATTCAAATTGTCATTGGAACAAATGAAAAATTTATTTTGACACCTGTCAAAATTATTTTTGTAAACGAAAAAACTTGTATTATTTTAACATCAGAAGAGTGAAAACGTATTTTTTGTCACAAATAACTATCACAAAGTGCGGCAACAATCAAATTGACCAAAACAATTCACTTATACAAGAAACATCTCCAAATTGACAGGAGCACCACATGAATCAAACCATTTTTTAAAATCAGAACCAGATTTATCTTCCTCTTTGGCGTTCCCATCTAACAATGTCTTGAACCTCACAAATTCTTCGGATTTCTATATTTCTTATTCGGTCACGAAGGCTTTTGTCGGTTATACACTGTAGTACTTTCATTTCGCGCAGGAGTTCCTTGGTTCGAGCTGTGTCGACTCTGGATTCTATTGCACATGTTAAGATAGATCTGACACGGGTTTTGTAGATCCTCATCTTACCCTTGCTGAATTTAATTGTAATACTTAAGGAATAGAAATGGCAAAATACGCAAGGTGTAAAGATGATAAGCCACAACGATTTATTTGACGAAGCGACAGAGTAACCACACAAGGTTGCATCAATATCGGGTTGTCTAAAGGAAACCATTTGGAAAAATAAGCACATAAGCAGCAAGGGTAAGATGAGGATCTACAAAACCCGTGTCAGATCTATCTTAACATGTGCAATAGAATCCAGAGTCGACACAGCTCGAACCAAGCAACTCCTGCGCGAGATGAAAGTACTACAGTGTATAACCGGCAATAGCCTTCGTGACCGAATAAGAAATATAGAAATCCGAAGAATTTGTGAGGTTCAAGACATTGTTAGATGGGAACGCTAAAGAGGAAGATACTTGAACGAGCATTTCTCCCGTATGTAAGAAAATAGGATCCCAAAGATAACTCGAGACAATCTACAAGAGGATTCCCGACCACGTGACCCACCACTGAAAAGATGGCGGTCTACTTCCCAGGAAGACAGAGATGCAACCAACAACAAGTCATCAGACTAAAATAAGTAATTAATTAAGTAATTAAATAAGTAATAAATTTTATTATCAACAACAGTAATTCTGTTGCGGATAATAAAATTATCAACAACAACGTCGTCACTTTATGATATTTTGCATTAAATTTAGAAAACTTACAACAAATATTATATTCTTACAAATTGATAAATAAATATGATAATCAAGAAGTTCTTCACAAGTAATGATATAGAGAAAAGTTAAAACACATTATTTTAGGCCCATGATTATGAATACGACTGTTTATTTTACTTGAGTAAGTAGAGTAGAACTTGAGATTATGAAATGTTTTATAATCCTGCCCTGGGTATTAAATGAATATTGTTCAGGTTTAGCAACGGAGAGTAGTTGGGTATTTTTTAATGGTTGTGTTAAGTTATTGTTGCTGGTGTATTAAAGTGATTGAATAGATGATCTTGCCAAATTTTATTGCCTCTATAAAGTAGTGTACAGACACAAACAAAACCTGATATTGTTTATGGTAATCTCGGTACAAACATTAACCATAAAGCACGTAATGGACATGACATGTACAAAATTTATTGTAAGAGCTTTATTTAGTTATAATGCCGATGTTAATTGACACAGTAAATAATTACACCTATAAATTCGGTACATGGAAACATTACGTGTTTAAACGCATATTTTATTTTTATATTGGTAAAACTTTGAAAAGTTAGACATACGAGTACAAAGGTATTTTTTTTCCTTGATTATTGCTATAAATTAAAGCGTGTAAACAAATTAAACTGTTTTTCTAACAATACGTATTATGTCATTTTTATTTACATGATTCATTTCTATTCCGCATAATACTACTTTTTAAAAAAAAAACTTAAATGTCTGAATATAGCGTCAAATAATAAAATTTTGAAATTATTATAACTGTAAAACGTTAGACATTTTCTCGTAAGTTTATACTTATAAACCTAATAAAATGCTTTAGATTAGGTTGAAAGAATTCTAATATTTTCGAGGTAGCCGGCCCTTTATCCTGGAATAATCTTCCTGCAGACTTCAAGCTTAGTGAGAATCTGCCAGAGTTATTAAACTCGAAACTAATAACGCAACATTTAAAATGATAAAAAAAACTAACTAACTAGCCATCACGCCGTTTCCCCGAAGGGATAAGCAGAAAGAATGGACTGCCACACTTTTCTAACCTGACATATTTCTCTCGCTTCCTCAACATTCATACAACGAGTCATGCACGCGCGTAGATTTCTCTGACTCCTCACGTGGCCGACATTCAATATTTGATTTATTTGATCGTGCCACGTTTTCCTCGGTCTTCCTCTATTTCTGGTTCCATTTATATCGTTAACATATAAATTTTTACTTCATTCATTCTTTCGATATGTCCAAACCATCTTAATGATCCTTTCATTATTTTGTTCATAGCACCATCATTCGCACCGCATTCACTTCTTATATTTTCATTCGACACTCTATCATACACAGAGTAACGCACATTCGTCTAAGAGATCTCATTTCTACTGCATTTATTCTACTTTCATCCTTATTTTGCCAGTTCCATGCTTCGCTTCCATACATAAGGGTCGGGAGAAGAACACCATTGTGCACTGAATAAAATAAATAAAAATAACAACATAAAATGATAATATCTTGATGTAAATGTAGATCGACTATGTCAGGCGCAGCACTTATACTAAATATTAAAATTGTAAAACTGTCAGAGTTTGTAACTAACTTACTAACTAACTAACCATCACGCTATTCCTGCGGAGGGGTAGGCAGAGAGGATGGATCGCTATACTGCTCTGTCCTGACATACCATCTTAAACCATCATACCTGTTTAAACCATCTCAGGTATATTTTTTAATTTTACTTATCTGCTTTACATTTCTTCATTATTTCGTCATTTGTTATCCTATCACATATCGTTTTCCCGCACAATATTTTCAGTGATCTCATTGATCATCATGATCCTACTAGCATCCTTCTTTTGCCAGATCCAAGCTTCATTTTCATACATAATGGTTGGCACAAGAACTCCATAATAGGCACTGGAACTCCACTATAGTTGGTAACATGAAGCATTATTAGAAGCCCCTTCAGATGATTAATTATTTAAAAAAACGGTGCTTCGTAAATCATTCAATTTAATAATTTTGTTATAAATCGGAGCGCCCAAAATATATTATTTAATAATATGGTTAATATTAATTTTTCAAACGTTATATATAAATATGTCAGGTGTAATAAATTTTAATGCTTAGAATTATCCTGGGACCCAGACCCAGACCCGATGTTGCAGCGGGAACTTGAAGGCATAGGACCAACCAAGAGATCCGTACGATGACCCAGCAGCCCCTTATAACGAGAGCCGGTCGCCTAGCATGGATTGGGCACGTATGCCGAGCCAAAGAGACCAGAGCAATCAAGATCCTTTACGCGTCTAGACCGACTGGAGTAAGACCTCTAGGACGGCCTGGACAGCGCCTCGGACTGCTGGGAGCAAAAGGCGCAGGATCGAGGAGCTTGACGAAAAATCATTAAGGAGGCTTAAACTCTTCAAGAGTAAAAAGTAAGTAAGTAGAAGTAAAAAAAAATCATTCCATTATATTGAAAACGAATCCTCTTAAAAAATTTGATTCCAATATTTAAATTCACACATAATTATTTTAAGATTATTTTTGTACAGAATAAAGGAGTCAGTTTGTAACAGTGTCACCAGTCTGTCGATGCCAGCGAGCCTGGCGAAACCGGTCGTGGTCGAAATAAAGACAAAAGTGGAAGTAGTTAAAAAAACATTTTTTTAATTATTATTTAGAAAGAGCATACATCAAGAGATTTCAGTAAAATCATTTGATTATCTGAATAATATGGTGTTTTAGTAAAATATACAGATATCGAATGTTTGATTCCAAGGGTGACGTATTATGCGGAAAGTCCGCGGGACTGGATGTGTTGCGCTGTTAAGAAGCTTTTAGCTTTGTGGGCGAGTAACGGTGTCATTATTACGATCTCGTAAACATTTACCTACACGAAAATCTAAATGCCATTTTTGACATTTCTTTGAGCATTAAAATTTAGTTAAGGTAAATTGACATTTGCATGTAGTGGACATGACGATAAATTATTATTTTACATCTCTATATGTCGGCATGTTGTTTAATGATTGAAAAAGGATTACAAAATAATAGAATTACTGACATACTAAAATTCATGAATCAAACAGGAGGTTGGGCATCTTTCAATTTTGATCTCATACCCATTGACAAATCGTCATCTGAGAGTAAGAAGGTTCCAACTGTCAAAAGTAAAAAGCTGAGAAAAATGAAGTCAAAGTTTTGTTGGTTTCGGGTGTGAATCTTGGAATAAAAGGTTCCATCTGAAGCAGATGAAATTCTTTTACCGAGAAGCGTGTAAATTTTATCTGGCGACAGTTGGAATAATAAAGTTCTAAGTGTAAATGAATCCTTCTTCAGTGAATCGTGTGTTTTGAATGATCAGATGGAACTAGATTATTTTCGTAACATCAAAATGACGATACTATTACATGTTTTTTTTAATTGTACGTATAGATAAGGTAAGTAAGAATCCTTTTCACGAAAAAAAGCCAAATGTGAAATTTTGTTAGTTAGAACCCTCTTACTCTCAGGTGACGAAATGTTGCATTTATAAAAGTCGAAATGACCAATACTGATCAAGAATTTAATATTGATGACATCCGTTTTCCAAAACTTTTATTGTAGTTTGTGGAAATGACATGCTCTCTTTGCTAATCGTGAAATATGTTGCTCACATGTTCAATGATTATGAATGAATTTTTGAGGTTCAATATATAATGTAAACATTATATATTGAATATCAAAAATTCTTAGTAATTCAGCTGTAAATCTAAATGTTTCTGTCTATCATTACGAATTGAACCTCAATAATTCCTAGAAAATTCAGTTGCAATGTTACTGTGTTTATTATTATGTATTGAACCTCAAAAATTCCTAGAAATTGAGTATTAAATTTACTTATCCCTCATCATTAGTTCTAAGAAAAGCCTTAAAATTGTTTTATTTAACAACTCAATAATTTGCATTATATACTTTCTCCCACACCCTTAAGATTTCTAAATGTAATAAGGACAGACTGTTGGCGATTAGGTTCAGTTTGAGAATGCCCTCGCAAGGCAAAATAAATTTGTCACAATTTTTTATAATTTATATAAATTAAATCCAAGTAGAACCACTGAACAATCGTGTTTACTATTATAAATTAAGAGAGATCTTAAATTTCTATAGACCGATTTTAGCAATTATTCTGATATTGCCCAGCATAATAATCCCCCTAACAAGAAATTAACACTTTTATTGTGGAAAAATCTCGAAAAAAATACTTATATTTTTAAATGTTTTTTCTTTTCTTCTGTAATTATGTTTATTTTTTTGCGTTCGGCCTCATGTGTGTAGCTGAACAGAGAGACCGACAAATTAAATGTCGGGGATGCTTTTAAAACAGATCACATTTTTTGCGTATAGCGCATTCACGCATTGAAATGGCCTTCTAATAATTGAATTCTCCATATCTTGAAATATATGATTGCTTCTAAAAAGTCATCATTGGTTTGTAGGAAAAAAAAAATTACGATGTGTAAAATAATTGAAAATTGTTTTTTTATACTTGTTTATCTTTAAGCATCGGTTTCGGAAGCTCGTTGCTATAGTCTGCAGATCTATATTAAGCCTCTACTATACTATCTATCTGATTTGAGATTTGTGAAGGAATAACAACAAACCATCACGCTGTTTCCCCGCAGGAGTAGGCAGAGAGAATGGACCGCCTGTCTGAATGGACTACTCTATCCTGGCATACCTCTCTAGATTCCTCCACATTCATACAGCGAGTCATACACGCACGTCGATTCTTTCGGCTTCTAACATGACCAACTTGTGAATGAACGCTTTTAATAATATTAAATACAATAAATCGTGTACAGTTTTAAACCGTTGTTTATCAAACAATAAATATCATATTTGTCTTTGTCTTTTTTATATACTTTGTATATACAACACTAACTCAAAAAAAAATTAATCAGATATCAGGCATGTTTCGCAAAACCCGGTCCTTCATCAGTGATATTATAAAGATATTAAAAAAAATTATAAAAATGTTTACAAATATGATCAGTTTTGACAGATGTCTGTTATATATACTAAGTATATAAAAAAGAGAAAGACAAATAAAACATACTCGTATATAACACAAATTATGGCGACAACAGAAGAAACATAAATATCATATTTATTTACTTTAATAAACATCCAATGCCGTCCTCTGCTGAATATAGACTACCCCCATACTTCTCCACGTATTTCTGTGTCTTTCGCATACAGTCATCGGCAATTTTTCGAATGTCATCGGGCCATCCTGTGGTGGGTCTCCCTCTGTTTCTTCGGTTCTCGCAAGATCTCCACTCTACCACCCTTCTACATCTTTCTTCTACCAATCTGGCACGTATAATGTAATAGATGGTATACATATGTTAACATACCATGTACGAAACGATGCGTTGTACATAGTTTGACGCTTCATCGATACTAATTATTTAATCTGCAGTTTTACATTAGTGTTCAAGAAACAATAAATCTATATATTATTTACTTTGTGCGGCTCTAGTGAGAATGTTAAACAATTTTTAGAATCCAATTAAATTTATATTAAAAGGAAATACAAAAAATATATAAGACCTAAATGCATTAGAAGCTTACAATGTTAGATTTGTGTTTTATTACGGAGGTGGGCAGTAAAGTTTTTGCTAATTTTTCGTATCTTAATCATTTGAACATCCGGAATACACCAAAGTAAACGGGAGTACTTTGGAATACTAATTAACGGATGGAATATTTACGTTACCAAAGTGGGCAGCCAGCAGTTCATTAGTGTTTTATATCCCTCATTTCGAAAGTTCAGATGAAAATTACTCAGCCTAACAAACAAAACGTAAATTTATACGAAAGCCTATAGAAGTATGATTTATAAACACATACTCGTACACAACCAACATAACGCGTATTATGAATTTAAGTTCATACGATTTTATTTGCGGAAAGATAAGAAAGAGACGTTTATATAATTCTCCCGATGATGAATGTGTAGAGCCTTCGAAACATGTCGAGAAAAATAAACTCGAAAGTGGAAAAAAATTCGTCTTTATGGAATTACATAGTGTCAACGCCCTTAAGTTTATAAAAAAAAAGGAATCTTGTAAGCTTGCAACATTTATAAGGCAAAAACATATCTTATTTTTTCAGCAGATCTTTCTATCTATTCACACAGGATATCAATTTTGCACTGTAAAACCTACGATAAAACTTATAGAAAACGGACGTTTTCATCCATGTTAATTATTTAGCATGGATGTTTTATACCATAGTTCAAGAAATAAAATAAAAATACATAAGAGTCAATGCCATTTTTATTCTGCATTCTAAATTAATATAATATAATATAATTATAATTATATTAATTTAGAGGAAGGCCGAGAAAAACTTGGCACTAGTAAATCAATCAAACATTAAACGTCGGCTATGTGAGAAGTCAGAGAAATCGACGAGCGTGCATGTCACGATGTATGAATGTAGAAGAGGTGCGAGAGTTATGTCAGGATAGAATAGTGTGGCGGTCCGTCCTCTATACCTACCCCTAAAAAGATAATAATGATAAAAAAAAAATTAATAATGTCTAGGCGTTGCATGGTATGACACCAGCTTATATATCTGAACTCTGCATCAACGAGAACTTGAATGGCAGACAGTCTACATTGCGATCAGCTAAGACTTCTGCAATTGGTAGATTGACTGTGCCAAAACGCTGTCCTAACACAAACTTTGGCGACCGATCCTTCGCAGTGGCCGGCCCCTCAGCCTGGAACAATCTTCCAGCAGACCTTAAGTGCACTGAGAATCAGTCAGAGCTTAGATAGAGACTCAAAACGCACCTTTTCAAATTATCCTTTTTTGATTAAAAGGGTTCATGCATCCCTTGATAAGAAGGGTTGATGCAGGCTGAAGCGTTGGGCACAGCCTTCATACTAAATATGTTTATTTTTTAACTAGTACCTAAAACGGAGCATTTTCTTCAGCGCCCTTGAGATGAGTACTTCATAAATATAAATTGTGTTTGACAGTGTTTAAGGCTCGACACTAGAGAGCGCCAACGTATATATCGAACCTCTGCACGACACCCATGCCAACGGAAAGGCAACGTTCACTTCGATCAGTAGAAACAAGAGCAAACCATAAAACAATTCCAGTCAGAGCCAATAAAGCAAGTTTCTATGATTGTGCTTTCAGCTTTGCGGGTCCGTTAGCGTGAAATACCCTCCATGTTAGTATTAAGTATGAGGATAGTGACGTTAAATTTAAGAAACTTCTCATGATTGCACTGTTTGGTCAGTCATTTCCAAGTGCGCCCTTGGAGTAATTGATTTTTAAAAACGGTGCACTTTAAATACAAGTCATCAAAATAATAATAATAAAAATAAAAATAGCGTTCTATAAATTATGGTCTTTTTCTGTTATCCGGCTGACCTTTCTTGGAAAATTATACTTCCAACTTTTCCGGGGGGACGGTAACCAACAGGAGTAAGATGCATCACAACGATTGAGATTCTGGATAATTGATTTAATATAAAGTTTTTGGATTAGTATATTTTGAAAATGAGAAAAATATAAATTTTGAGACGATAAGAAGGTATACTAAAATATAATATTTTCAAAATCTACTATCTGTTATTTCTGCGCCGGCGCCGTCCGGTTTAGACTCTAATCCTATTCATACAAATTGGTTAATATGTCAAAAAGTATGGTTTATATATAGAGTGCTAGGAATGCCTCCCTAGAACGGGTTACCCCAGTTAGGAGGTATTAAAACCATATACTTGGTAAATGATCAATAAATATTATATTATTATTATTATATTTATAAGCGTTGAATATTATTGATATCCGATATGTTCGTTCTCACGTGCATTAAAATTAAAACGAACGGAATCATTAATACCACGAGCGGGCACTTGAAGTGATCTCGGGACTGTCGGCCGAAGTAATACATTGCGGTAATAAAAATGTGAAAGTTTCCATAATCTAATGCGCCGTATTGTTCGACTTTTAAGTGCTATCGATTTCCTCTAAACAACGCTCGCAAAAATGGCATAATTTACATTTTTAGACAGCGACCGCCATTTTTTTATAATGATGAATGAGAAAGGTGGGTTTTACTTTATGCGAGTCGAAATACAGAATTATTCCCCGAGTATGAACCAAGTCAGAAATACATATTTATGAACGCGTACATTTGCAAAGTTTTGAATGAGCAAGTGGGAAATTTTAATTCCGAGCTCTTAAATTATGGTACTGTTTCAAAACTTTCTGAGATTTTTTTGTACATAAATATAAAATAAAATTAAATGAATAATTTTGAAAGTCCGTATTTTTTCTAAAAACAGCAAGCACGGCACTGATTTTCAACATTTGAAAAAATTATGTTAACCTCAATTAAATAATATATCTAGAAAAAATGTTTTCAAAATTTTACAATTCTATATTTGTTTATTGTTTCTTGAACACTGGTGTAAAACTCCATAATAAATAATTAATTCAGATGTAAACGTCTGTTTTCTAGATGTTTTATTAAATTTTTATGGAAATGACATGTTTCGCCTGTCCAAGGCATTATCAAATGTTTCATTATGCCTTAGACAGACGAAACATGTCATTCCCATAAAATCTAATAAAATTTCTAGAAAACGGACGTTTATATTCATATTAATTATTTATTTGTCATGATTCGCCTAAGTAGAGCATTTTCAAAATATTTATCATTTTGATAATTATCTAGTTAGGCATAGCGTACAAATTGCTAATAAAACATTGTAAGCTCTTTGAGATATTACCTTCCAACAATGTTTTACCTTCCAACAATGTTCCCATCAGACGTAAGAGGAATAGCCACATGAGCTGAACCTCTGTAAGCCAGAAGATCCAAGTCCCAGTCATTGAGATAGAGAAATATCTCATATCAGTCAAATTTCAATTAAATAACATTGCATTTGTCCTTTTCTTTTTTATATACTTTGTGTATACAACACTAACTTAATTTTTTTTTTTAAGAGTGGTAAGTGCATTGACTGTTACCCCGAAGGTTCCGGGTTCGATCCCCGGCGAGGGCAGTGTGATCGTCACACTGTCTTTGTTCTGGTGTAGAATTCACGTGACAATAAAATGGCGATAGATTAGCTACCTATCACATGTCATGAGAATCACTATGATAGCTATAATACCCTAAACATCGATTTGGCTCATACTGTCATGATGTAAAGAGCGATTCAACAAAATAATAACAATAATAATAATAAGTGAATGTGAAAAAATAGATACCAACATAGGCAATATTTATATTTATAAGACTGTATATTTAATTAGTTTTTCAGTATAGTATTATACATTAATTTAAAAAATAAGAAATTAATGTGTTTATATGCCTTGATTAGTTCTGAAGTGAATATTTAAAATGGTACATTAATTATTGATTGGATAGTAAGTTATCCTCGGTCGATTTGATCACAGAGTTCGAAATTGATTAAAATTGCTTACCGCATAAAAAAAAACTCAATTTAAAGATGAAATGCCTTATTTACCGCGGGTTCAGGAAGAAAAATCGAGACGGGTTGACCCACAAGATCACAACGGCCACCCATTTAATACATTTTGGCACACCATCCATGTCTGTCTCGAGTTCCTTCTCGCCTTGGCTGAAAGGGACAAAAAAATGAACGAAAAATCATGTACCGTAGGATCGATGCTCATAATTAGATGCAGAATGTATTCGGATGTGAACAAAGCGGTTCGTTCGCTTTGTTTTATTGCATTTGCCATTTTTTACGCTTCTTCGAAGAGCGGCAAATAATTAAAGCCGTTTCTGTGAAATAATTACCAATCTGCATGAGTCAAATTACATTATTACTTGCAACACTTTTTGCGATATAATACATACGTAGTATCATGTTGATTTGATCATTTTTATATAGTGCAAATTTCGTGAGAGATTCACTTCAAGGGAGCCCATTGTCTGGGAAGTTCGTGAACTGTTAGCGCTGCAGATATTCTCTTCATTATCTTAACTTCTCATATGACGGATTTGTGGATGATTTCACGATGCCGAAATCATGATCTAATATTTAAAGATTTCGGATATCGTGTAACAAGAAATATTATTAAGGATTAGACCACATCAAGTTAAGTGATAAGCTAATGTACTAGGGAGTCACGCAGTGTTCCGCGACACATGCACTGTGACAGGTGCGATAGTATGATGTGCGTTAGTTTGCTAGGATATGTTACCACCAAGTAAGCACCATATAAGCACCAAGCGAGGTTCCTACCTGTGTGGCAATAAATGTGCATTACTTTACAATATTAAATAGCTACTATTAAAATTCACTATTGATTTTCAACTGCAACTAACTCTGCTTTCCTAATTGATTATTTAGGTCTATCTTCACCTTTATGCTTAATGCGCCCTTGAAAAACGGCGCTTTAAAAGTTAGCATATTATTATTATTTTATTATTATTTATACAAGTAATAAATCGACAGTGCAATTACACGTAGCAGACTCTCTTGAACTTCTGAATAAAATAAAACTCACAGAGTGACGATAAAATCAATAGTAAGACATGATACCGTAAAACGCCACCTAACATGACAACAGCAAGACTGTTGAAGAAGCAAGCAGTATGCCCGACTATCGTATCGTCGGATGCAAAGCCACCAGATAAGGAATTGTAACCCCTATAGAAAATCCTTGAAGAAGGCAATTGGAAACCACTCCAGTAACACTTCCCAGAAAATCACTGTGGTGAGAAAACATTCACCACAGTGATCGCCAACATCGGGGGGACCTGACACGACACTATAAGAACAAGAAGAAAAAATGAAAAAACAATTTGGTATTTAAAAGTTTAATATTATATTTGTTTTCATTCAATGCGCAACTCCACGAAAAGTAATGCGAAAAGTTAAAATACAATCTTTATGTTCCTATATTATTACACTTAAGGGTTTATTATATATAATTTGATAATTATATTACTCTTCAAAGAAAATCTGTAATATATTAACGCTGTCATAGGTTTTTAGACGTTTTTACGTTACACATACATCGCCTTGTGAATATTTTGATTATGCTTTGGTAAGGTAAATTAGGTTTACAAATTGAAATAAACGCTTTGATTTTAAAAATTATTTGGTTTTTTATACCGAACGATTTCGCTCCAACCGTAGCTTAATTGGGATAATAGAATAAACTGATAATTATTCTGTATTCCTAATCAATGTTTTCATTTATTTGAAATCTCATATTTTTATTTTTGAATATGATAATGATTTACGCTTATTGATCATGAAAATAAAACAAATATTAAAAGAGGAAATATTCAACAATTAAAAAGAAAAAAGTTTTATATATCAAATCAAATCAGTTTTTTTTTCTCAAAAGATATTACAAACAACAATTATAGTTTAAGGCATCTATTAAGAAAAGGTAAAATAGAATAAATATATAATACCAGGAACGCATGAGAGATGATTCGACATTAGGAAAACAAGATACTCTCCAAAGTCAAGAGTATGTGTCTTCTGAATATACTTTCACGGATATAAAAGACATCGATCTCCGAAGCGATCATATTCAGCAGTTTGATTGCTCTCCCCACCGGCATCACCAGAGGCAGGTTGGTACTGCATATATAAACACCGATTTAATGATAATTGGTTTAGTGCCTAATTACAGCTAATTTCAAAAACGGTGGATACGTGTAACATAAATGAAATAAACTCAAAAGTCCGGATCGTCCATGTCAACATGTGCAACATCGAAAAAAAACATTATGTGTTATTACATTATGTGCTAAATTAAAAAAACGGTGGATACGTGGAACATAAATTAAATAGACAATATGTGCACCTTCTAAAAAGAACATTATGTGTTAAATAATTTTTATTTTGTCATTTGATTTTATATTATTGTATTTTTAATATATTTGTTTTAGATTTATTTTGTGGATGTTGAACGATCGATGTGTGCGCGGGAGATGCCTAATTGTGGCGATGAGATTCGCAACCCATCACACCGCGTCTCCCGCGGGGCGACAAGAAAAGGATGGAGTGCCGCATCAGTTAAAGTGTGGCAGTTCATTCTTTCTGCCTACCCTTTCGGGGAGATGGCGTGATGGTTAGTTAGTTAGTTAGTTGGTTTAGAAGGACTCCACTGAAAGAAGGAGAAAAGAGTAGATAATTTAATTCTAATTTCTATCTTTTTTATAGACAAAAAGTCACAAAGACCATCTAATTATGCAGCAGTTTCCATACAAGGAAACTCGTGTAAAAATAAAATCTCTAAAAATAAATGCACGGACGGTAATAACTTTGACGCCCAGAGGGCCTTGTTGATTTTCCTAATAATACCCAAATAATTACCTACCTATGCAAACACGCAACGGAATATCACAAAACAATTATTTATGGCTCTCGTGACATAGTTTCGGGAGCTTTTAAGTTAATTTTTAACCTTTGATCTTTAAGCCGAAATGTAAACAATGGCATACCTACTCGGACAGTCTAACAGTGGCATCACTCCTTTGTCTCGGTAGGTATCGCTGGCCACTGAGGTTACCTGATTAAAAAGATTACTCCGAGATACTTGATCATAATGCCTAAGTAGTCTTCGTAATGTCTCTACCTACACAGATATATTATGCGAATGTAACCAGATAAACCCGTTTTTTGACTGGTAGGTACTTACTTTTCGTATCGAATGCTATTTTTCTAAGTTTTTATCCTCTCGAAATCATATTGTTTGTTACACGAAACCATGGAACCTCAACTGTTCGCGCTGCGCTTCATGGAAATGTGTGATGTACTGCATTATTATAATGAATACCATTCTCTCTCCGTTAGTTTTAATCTAAAGGATTGGTCTGCAGCAAAGTTTAACATTTTTTGCAGGTTCCTTGGGAGCCACTTGGGCCTTTAATGTGGTAGTTTCCTGTTGCTTTCCACATTTGTATACAGCAGGTTATTTGAACCTAAGTAGAGTATACAACTTTTTAATTATCGATTCTCATGACATGAGATAATGCGTTTAAGTCAAGGCAAATAGCTATTTTCCTTAACATAAATGCATTATGTGATGTAGTTGATGTACTTATCATATGTATTGTTGAAGAATTGAGGTATAAGCTTACTATATAAAATGCATTAAATTGATTTACTAAGTATAAATGCATCAAGTTGGGTAGTTGAAGCGTTTATGACTTGTTATTATGGCCTAAAAGTATAAGAGGCTGAAAGCGATAAGTACTTTTTTTTAAATTATATGTACACTTTATTTTATTTGTATATATGTTTGTATTTTTAGTATTCTTAATCCTTTTCTCTTTGTTTTGGTACAACTTTCATGTTGGTATCTTATCTAGTTCCTGAGATACAAGCAAAATTAAAATAAAAACTTTAAACGCGTTTTTCTCGAAAAGCGACAAACCCTAGTTAATGCGTTTATCTTAAGTGCGGCAGAGCTGAGAATCCACCTCCCAGAAAAAGCAACCCTAAGAAGAACTGACCACATAGGTCTACAGCATGGAAGGAGAAGAAGAGGGCTATTTAAAAAAAAATTATATAATACAATACATTGCAGTCCTGCGTAACGTTTATTCAAAACATGTAGGTACCCGAAGCCGTGGCACGAAACGAAAAAAAAAATACAAGAGGTATGTACATTCTTCGTTGTACTAAATCTCCATTGTTATTGTAGTCGATTATCAAATGTCACAACGTCAACTGAAAACGATTCATTCGAGCTTATTTTAACAGTCTTGCTAAAATAACGGCTTGCGATATGAAATTCGCGAGGTATTCAAACGTACCCATTGCTAAAAGGTGAAACATTTTAATTGTTTGCTATCTCTGTCTTTCTAACAGGGTAATAAAATTTATCGTGCCTTAAAAGTCTGGCATTTTTTATTGCATCATCTATCCCGCTCTGGCTCGCAAGAAGAGTATTTGCACCTCGGAATGAAAATAATTAGACATAATTTGAATATAAGTTATCCTCGAATTTTTTTTTCTATTAGTGTCGTACATTTAATGTGCGCCGTTTTTATATCATTTTTCGGTGATAAATTTTTATCGAGACGGAATAAATGTTGCGAGAACATTGTATGTAGGAAAGAATAAACTTTTACATCGGTGTACGTGATCGCCTAAAATCTATGCTCGCGTAGGTATGAGACGTACTCGGCTTAGCATTTTAACGACACCATTAAACATGGTAAATTATGATATGAATTTGGTCACTTTCATGAGAACACGGTATATTTGTACACACATTAAACATACCACGCTGTCATTGAAGATAAGTATAAATCGTCTGGGAAACTAAATCCTTGTAATGGCTACATATCTAACAAAAAATTATAATATATTGTATATTTTTATATTCTTCTTCTACTTGGTTTAAGTATTTTATAATAATAATAATAATCATCATCATCATAGTCAGCCCATATTAGTCCACTTCTGGACGTAGGCCTCCTCCATATGCTTCCATGTCTGTCGATCCTGGGCAATACGCATCCACGTCGTACCCGTGGTTTCTTTAATGACATCCCTCCATCGAAGTTGAGGACGTCCTGGGTTTCGGGTTGCAGTTCATTGACTGCCACCCCGAAGGTTCCGGGTTCGATTCCCGGCGAGGGCAGTGTAATTGTCACACTGTCTTTGGTCTGGTTTAGAATTCACGTGACAATAAAATGGCGATAGATTAGCTACCTATCACATGTCATGAGAATCACTATGATAGCTATAATAACCTTTACAACAAATAGCCATTCAACAAAATAATAATAATCTATCGTTAGAGCTGCGAGCGATAATAATAATAATTAGGCTAATTTGTATTCTATATATATTATTTTCGTGAAGAACTCACCTCAAGGGTTCTTTCACAGTGTTTTAAGTCATGAGAGCTGTATCTGACACCACCAATTAGATAATAGTTGCTTTTATTTTGTGTGATATTTTTAAGTTAAATTTAAAATCAGTCGGATTGTCAATGCATCTGAGGCGTGCAGGGAGCATATTCCAGGCGGACGGACTTGCCACCGCGAAAGTCTGATCTCCGAAATTTGTCCGGGGCCTGTGCTTTGGCTCAACTATCTGCCTATTGCCGAAGAGTTTGATGATCGAAGCGTAGATTGCCGCAAGTTGGGGCTATCAGCAATACAAAGATCAACTATATAGGCTGGCGCCATTCTGTGAAGTGATTTGAAAACTGTACAGCATAGTTCATACTGGATTCTTTCAGGACACTTGAGCCAGTTGACCTGTATTTCTCTTTAATTTCCATCTTAAGAAGTGAACTACCAGCTGTCTTTCCATGTTTTTTGAGGTCATCCCTGAGGTCTACTTCCTCGAGGCAAAAGGTCTCTTACTACTCTTACGGCCTTCGATTTTGCCATTGTAATCACATGTTCATTCCAGAATATTATTCTCTGGCTTCCTCATCTTACAATATCTTTGACTACGCATTACCTACGATTACACATTATTATAAAACATTTCTTCTTATTCATATAATATTTTACAAAAAAAGTGCGTTTACATAATTATGTATGCACATAAAAAGTTATACTACTTTGTTGTAACAAAAAATATATATACAGGTACTTTCAAAGTTATTAAATATAAGATTGTCACAGATACATTTTTCAATACACAATGTGCGAAAATGATTTGATTGTTTATCATTGATGGCTAACTTCATCGTGTAATTGATTGTTTATCAGTGATGGCTAACTGCACTTCCGTAACAGGATGCGCGCGCAGCTCACAATTTTACCCTCTATTGTGAGTGAACATTTTTGAATATTCAAAAACTACTGAAAGTTTCATAATCTTTAAATTTATGTTAAGGAAATAATATAACTAACTAATTCTTATTATGAACTCGCTATAAAATACATGCATTTATCTTAAATGCAATGAGAAAATTCGATTTAAATTTTGCTGGATAGTGTATCGGCTTACAATACGTATCTCTGAGAATTTGATAGCCTGAACACGAGATAATAAGATTGCGTTCAGTAGACTCTTCTAGATTTGAAAGATTCGTGAACCCAAATCGCTATCCATATACGAAATTCATTAGATGACACTTTAGGTTTGAATTGTCTACCCACAACTTTGATAGTAAATTTCATTGTTTAAAATGTCTTAAAAACAAAATTACATAGACTGTACACATAGTTTGTTTCGAAGAATACAGGTATACATTGTATTTCATATTAATGGAAACGTCCGTTTTCTATACGATTAATTATATTTTACGGGTGAAATATTTTTTCCGAGGCGTAATCGAATAGACTGGGGCATTTAATAATGCACAAAGAAGGTGAAAAACTTAATATTCACAATATACTCGTATAGCAAAATTTCTAGAAAACGGACTTCCTTAATATTAAATATTTGATACCTATGGAGTTTTACATCAACGTTTAAGTAACAATTAAAAACATACCTTCTTACATTACGTCTAACGTAATGTACCTAAGCTTTTCATTGAAATCCTCTTCCCTTGGATTTAAAATTTTCGCCAAAATAGCGCAACAGAAAATTTACTTTTATATCTGAAATATAAATGTAACCAAAAAAATTTAACATTTTTTTTACGCAGCCGTTAAATTGTTATTTTTTTCAACTATCGATCGGTTTATTGAGTTTCGTTGACTAGTTCATAGTTTACTTTGATGAGGCTCCGCTTGGAGCATAAACGCTCAGTAGTTAAAAGTCAAGATAAAGTGGTGTTAAACAACATCTAGTTTATATTATAATTAAGCCAGACGAGGACAAACAGATTCACAAAAGATGCCAGACAAAAGAAGCAATACTCAAACGACATAATACATGGAATTTCAATTAAACGCGGTAATCCCGATAGGCTAAATTAAATATTAAATATAAAGTTATCGCCACTTCGACCGCAATACAATAACCACACAAGCCTGAATATTGAAGATTTTTATTGCAGAGACGCCTTATAAATATAAATTGTCGCATTTCTAGATAAGTCGTACTCGATTAAACCGAAACAGGTAAAATAAAAAGTAACGGTTTTGACAATTTATACGGATTTATCCGCCTACATATTTGGGTGACATTCGAATAGGATTTCACCAACGTAAAAAAATGTAAATGAACCCGACTGAGTTATGGCTAGCGGGTACGGGCAACTACAATGAATTAAATGTACGAGTGAGCAATAATACGTACGATATACGATTCCAGCCAAATAGGCGATTTTTCTATACTAGGTATTAGACTACTAACAATAACATGGATTGTTATTTCATCTTGTACTGTGATAGCTCTGTATGTATATATATATATATATATATATATATATATATATATATATATATATGTATATATATATGTATGTATATGTATATGTATATATATGTATATGTATATATATATATATATATATATATATATATGTATATATATATATATATATATATATATATATATATATATATATATATATATATATATATATATATGTATATATATATATATATATATATAATATATATATATATATCTCTATATATATATATATATATATATATATATATATATATATATATATATATATATATATATATATATATATATATATATATTAAGTGTCCTTATTTTTCAAAGTTTTAATTTTACAATGCATAGGCTATTGTTTTATTCATTTGGGCCTAAAACATCCGAAACCATTTTTTTTCCTTATTCGGAACAGTGTAACCCGTGCCGACTTGCGCGCAAAGATGTCCCATACAAATTGCGTCACAGGAGCGGCGCGTTGTCGTTGTTATTAGCATTTAGTTTCGGCTTATCGGGTAGGAACCATGGATTGTTTTATATTTCGAAGATGTCAGTAGAACTAAGAAGCAATTAAAAAAGTATTTTCTTGGTTGGCGAAGTAAATCATCAAATAACAGGTGCAAACAACTATCTAATCTTCAAGTTCTCGCAGTTCTATTTTTCAAAATACGTGAAGTTAATTTGACTGTTAATGAAAGCGCAAATTTTGTCATTCTGGAGTCCAATATGTTCTGAAAAAAGGCTAGAATACCTACCAAAGCTGTTCGTAATTATGTTAAGAAGTTAGTGGATCTTTATCAGGTCTGACGAGAACTGCAAAAAATAGCAGGAAGATTCAGGGCTTACATAGGTGCCGCGAAGAGAACTTTCAACTTGAATTAGATAATTTATTCGATACCGCACACGCCGATGCTCTTGAATGTGCTATGATACGACAGCATCATATACAGGATACTTGAACGGAGCTTGTGTGCAAAAACTAGAAGGAGGTTTGTTATTCTTTGCTGGCCGCCATCATATATAAGAACTGATGCTCAAAAGTGCGTTTGAATCGCAAAATCGATTGTATGAGATGATTATAGGGAACTCATATTGAGCATGCTATTGTTTTTCTGGGTGGAGGCAATGAAAATAAAATAAACAGACCTGCTGGCCCAATGCATCAAGCACGATGGATGGCAAGAGCTATTTACTCCTTAAAAATACGTTTGCTGCAGTCCCAGTTTAAAATGTGCGCTAAGGACAAACAAGCTTTAGCAGATGTTTGTTTATTTATTGTGTCAGTTTATGTAAAGCCCTGGCTTGAATGTAGTTTGGCGATAAAAGCTCCAAATGAATATTTTTGTTTTTTAAAGACCTTAAAAGATTACGAAGAAGTTGACGATTTCCAAAGCGGCTTTAAACAAGTTCAGTCATAATTTGTGGTACTTGTCAGAGGAAATAGCCGTCCTTTTAATTTTTGATGACAACGTTGATGAGCAGACCAAAGGAAGCATTGTAGAAAACTTACAAAAATAAAGTTTTGGTGAATCGGGAAAGAGATATGTTCCATCGAAGGAACAGATGTCTGGCTCTCTATATGGTACGTAAGTAGTGTTTAATCTGGTATTTAATTTAGAACTAATTTGTTTTATTTATAGGTACTACAAGTATTTGTTATCTTGTTTTATGGAAATCTTTGAGTGATTTTGTTTCTGTATAGAGAAAAGATTTATTTTCACAACTAAAATATTATAGTAATTTCCTTAAAGAAATTGTATCTTCATAGAAAGACAGCGCGGCGTTTGTGGAAGTTAAAAAGAAGGTTACTAGCTTAAAAGCAGTAAATGACACAGCTGAAAGAGCTGTTAATCTTATGACAGACGTTCATGGTTTGACTACCGCAGATGAAGAACATAAGCAGTTCATATTATGTTGTGTGCAAGAACATAGAAAAATTTACCCAGACTGTAAAAAAAGAGATTTTGAAGAGGAAATATCCAAGTAAATAAATATAAATTCGGATCTTTTTTGATGATTACAAGAAGAACATTATATAAATATGTGTTTTCATTAATATTTATCTAACATAGTGGTTTTATGTGATCATCTTCAACTACATATAAGAGACACTTAAATCACCTATTTTCTAAAACTTTGAGGGCAAGTCGGCACGGGTTAGAATTAACGTAGGAAGTTGAAATTCTGTATTTGGGTAACTAGTAGACTATTAAACATAATTAGGGGGTATGCGTTTCAATAATCCAAAAAAAAAAATTTTTGCCCATATAAGGGACACCCTAATATATATATATATATATATATATATATAACAACAACTATATATATATATATATATATATATATATATATATATATATATATACTATATATATATATATATATATATATATATATATATATATATATATATATATATATATGTATGTGTATGTAGCCAGCCAACTGTATATGTAGCCAATATGCTGTAGCAACAACAACAACAGCAGCCAGCAACAACTCTTGTAGCTGTAGCCTGGCCAGCCAATAGCAGCCAGCAGCAACCCAGCCAGCAACTGTAACCCATGTATGATCGTGTCAGCCAACTGACTGGCTAGTCATGGGTTCCCCCCGAGGTGGGCCAGAAAGATGGTCCGGTGGCGCTACAGTGTTGAATTGATTGGAATGACTACGATATCTGCTATATATATGCTGTATGTAACAGCAACATGTATGTAGCAGCAGCAACAGCCAACTTATGCTAGCCATATGTAATATGTATGTAATATATGTATGCTGTATATATATATATGTATCTGCTCTTGCTATATATATATATATATATGTATATATATATATATATATACTCTTATATAATCGTATCAACTTAACTAACTAACTAATCACGCCGTTCCCCCGAAGGGGTAGGCAGAAAGAATGGACTGCCACACTTTTCTTACCTTACCTTAGACCACTACCCGGATTGTTCTCGCGTTCTCATTTTATGAAATACAAAAGAAACTATCTCGTAATGATTTTAAAAATACATGTTTTTTAATTTTGTCAAATTGAAAATATTTATTTTTATATTCGATAACATCGTTTAATATACGTAGAGAAAACAAAAAAGTTTGATAAAAATAAACATTATTTAATAATGAAACATCAACGCACGGTTACGTGAAACCTTACGCGTGTTGTTAAGTATTTTTTTATATAATAATTGACGACCCGAACGTAACTACATATAGAATTTGTTTATGCCGTACGTACGTACATAAAAATACGCGAGCTTTTAAAGAATTTATTAAAGAGTGGGTTATGCTATTTATTATATAATACGTAAACGTGTAAATTGTGGATGCACACATTGACACTTATTATCGTTGTGTTGGTAACGTTATTGTTGTATTATACAAAGAAAAACATATTTCGTATGCATGAATACACTTACCTGTTTTTCCTAATTGAATAACATGTTTTATTATCAACATTAAAAATAATTTCAACACACAATATATTGTGCGGTACAACGCACTGATTCAAATTGAACAGAAACATTTCAGAAACAACACGATTACATCACTCGACTTACCTGATATAGGCAGATGGTCAGTTGCGTATGTAGTGACAATAATTCATTTTAAAGAGCCGAGTACCCGGTAAAGGTTGCGTGTCCTATGAATATACATGCATATCTATTGATCAAATTGTTGCGGAGGTACCCTGTACACCTGATATAAACGAATTGATTTATTTTGAAGCATTCAACGATTTTGTGAATACGCTTGAATTAACTACGTAATAGTGTTTTGTATTTATCACGTGGGCGAAGAAAACAATAAGTTGACATTTGAATCACATCAACTACAGCCTTTTCAATTATTGTTATATTATGTGTAAGCATTACAGTTATCAAATAGATATTTCAGAAAGTACACAAGATCAAAATCTTATTTCGTTTTGTACAAAGCATCAACTCATCCGATGAATATAAAAAATATTCTGTAGTGCAAATAAACAAGTGCATAAGCAAATTATTAATTTCGTAATATATTACAAGTAAATCACATCCACTAACTACTGTTGAAAAGAATCGCAATTCAAAAAATATCGTAATATTATAATACTGGCGCCAGTTAGGTTTTAAAACTAATTTAACATAAGTGTATTTTAAACTAGAAAACTTGATACCCCAACACATATTATATAATATGTTTCTTAGAAGGAAATAATTGAAATTTACTGAAGATATATAAGTTCTCTTTTTTTTTGTATTAAATTTATTAGCCAATGTATATATGACTCCAGCCGGCCTCTAGGCTACAAAAAGCGTATTTAAATATATTGCAGTGCAAGAGTCTTGAATAAAAATTATTCCGTACAATAGAACATACATACGACGTATGTATCCAATTTCAATTTATCTGACAATGCAGAGTCATAAATCAATAGTTTTATTCATGCATAACAAATCATATATTAAAAACAGTCATTGACTAATTGCGATTCTTTTATCATACAAATGTAAAGTTTAACGCAATGTCTGGAGTACATACCCAATAGTCGCCGGCGTTGCGCGAGGCGGCCTTGTCGGACGCCTCGAACTCGGCGCGGCCCTTCCTCTTGTAGTCGGCGTCGGAGGTCTCCTGCTCGTCGTAGTCTTCTTTGTAGTCGTAGTCGTCGCGTTTGACGTAGTCGTCCTTGTAGTCGCCGTCGCTACGCTTGACGTAGTCGGCCTCCGGGCGGCGCTCGTAGCTGCCGGCCTCGCCGTCGCTCTGCCCGTGGCCCTGCAGGTCGTGCTCGCTCAGGGTCTGGCGCAGCAGGCTGCTGGCGCTGGTGGCGCTGCCGCTGGGGCTGGGGCTGCCGCGCTGTCAGACAATCACGTGCCGTACATACATGCCCCATGCACCCTCTTCGTGGACGGGTCGACCGACCAAACTTACTCATTGAATTTTTTTGAAGCGTTAATTCCATAATTTCTTTTTAGTATGCAAGAATTAAAAAAAACACTATCTTCCACATATTTAAGTTCAATTTTCTCGACATGTTTCGAAGATATTATACCTTCATCATTGAGAGAACAATTTATACTTTATAATTTACTTTCTTTGCATTAACAATGCCCAAAAGTAAATATTTCTCTTTTTTGGGTATAGATAATTTAAAATATGAAAAAGCAAGTATCACAATCACTCGGAGAGAAAAAAATTACGTGGAGAAAAACTAAGATTCAAACATTTCCAAACGAAAATCTTAAACACTGTTTGTAAACGAAATTAACTTTAATTTAAAAAAAATAACTTTGTTGAAAATCTTAAAGCTTGGCTCCTGTCTCAGAGAACTTGATTGCAATCCAAGACTAGAACTGGTTCCGTATTCTCAATATAGAGTTATTATTTCTTTTCACTTTGAATTATTAAAGAAAATCTAATACCAGAGATTTCAAATCCTTGTTTATTATGTTATAATGTAAATTATTAACTTTTGACAAACTTTAGGCGGTAACACTGTGAAACACCATAATATTGAATTTTATATTAATTAACACATTTTTTTCACAATTGTATTTAGTAAGGATTTGATAAAACATTCGTGTTCTTGCACCGATCAGTTATTGTTAATTCGTTTTTGACAGGTGTTGTCTTTTGTTTTTTATTCTATTTACCAAAAAATCCAAATTCAAATCCTTAAGACCTACCCATAGCGTAAGAAATCACCCACTAACGCTTATTGTTAACACTAAAGAATCAAACATAAGAAATTATCCAATTTTCTCTTGTTATTTTTTGCACTATGTGCTCTGTCTAATTGTACGAGTATTGTGATTAGTTTATTTAGTTCTTACAACGGTGAATGTTCAATATCTTCGAAACGCTTCGTTAATAATATACTCAATAGTGAAAAAACAGTGTTTTGATTAAACTAATAAGGAATAAATTATTTATCCAAAGATCGCTGAGATTTTTCTTCGAAACATGGCAAGAAATAAATTTACAATGTGTGTATTTCATAATAAAAAAACTCAGTAAATTAAATGTGTGTAACGACGAAACAGACTATAATAGAAATATTGGAAGACTTTACCCAGGTCTGTGATATGTCATATATCATATATTTTTTTTTATACAATGATTTTTATTTCTACACAACATGGAAATATTATAATGCATTCAATAAGTAAATTTAGCCCTCGACATTCAATACATAATTTTTAAATAAATTAAAATAAAATAAGAACAAATTTGTGTGAATCAAAAATCACGTTTATCCATATATTCGTTCATACGTATATTGGTAAAAGACGTTATGTCAAAAATAATATTTTTAGTTAGGAATGTCAGTCGATAGAATTGCTTGTCTTCTATAAACTTTAAAAAAATGTATGCGTGTTTTATTAAAGCAGCTATCAGAACACATGAAGTTAATTTAGATAACTTTAGTGCTGACAAAATACTCAAAGCGATTGAAGTTTGTCCACAAAGATCTGACTTAACATTTTTATCAATTATATTTATGGACGAAATGAAATTTAAGTAATAAAATGGTGTATCAATATATATTTTAACAAAGTTACATAATAGAAATCCACATGAAGAATTTCATAGGGAAATAAAATAAATTTACGATTTTTTTTAAATATACTTTGATGGAGTGTCATCTATCGCCTTACTAATGCATTATCAAATATTAAAACAATAATCATTCTTGCAAGGCGAAATATGCAACTCTTATTTAAAATGATTTCACTGTATTAATCTATGGTTTCAATGGATTTAATAGTTTTTTTTTTTTTTTTTTTAAATAACACCATAAATATTTGTAAAAATATGTATTAATAGATGATAAAGATTCTTAAAAATAACTTTTATATTTTCCGAATATTTGGAATAAAAACGCAATTCCGTTTTTTTTTTCAACGAGTTAAATATCAGTTCAGACAAGTTTGTTCTTTTTAAAATATGCAAGAAGGATTCAAAATTTATAGTAGCATTTAATCAATAAATTTCAACGAATTTGTATTAGAGAGATTATAAATATAGCAGAATACTGTCCCTAAAACATGCACAAAGGATGATTAAAATCACGAGAAAAGTATATTTAAATATATTTTTTTAACGTAATATTAATACTAAGGTGCAATGGCTTTATGAGCGTGCAGGTGAAATTTTTAAGTAGGTACATAACTCATTTTACTACCGTCGTCTGTTAATGTTGGATAAATTATTACTTCTTGTAAGTTGTACACAATATCATTAATCTCGGAAATTCTGTTCTTAACAGAACAGTTAGCATATAAATCAAAAGCAGACAACACCACTAGATAGAATAAAATACATACTTTTTTATTATCAATCTAAAATGTTTATGTTTTTTTTATTGTCTAAATATAGGAAAGAAAAGATAATAGTTTAAACGAGAAAAATTAAATATGAAATAATTCTATTTTGAATTTCAACATTTTATAGTTTTGATTTTCACTTCGTATTTTCTAATCGGAATTTGCTCTTGCAAAGGTCAAGTAACTGTAAGATTCAGTCGCGTAAACTAACCCTTCCGTGAATAATAATTTTCAATTGAAACAACCCTATTTTTCATACATAAATTTATTAACGCATCCTTGAAAAAAATGTGCTTGCTTTTCTTGAAAGGGCACAATGTTAAAATATAATCTGACTAACTAAGTAACCAATACGCCGTCTCTCCGAAGGGGTAGGCAGAAAGAATGGACTGCCACACTTTTCTTTCCTGACATACTTCCAACGATTCCTCAACCTTCATACATCGTGTCATGCTCGCACGTCGATTTCTCCTACTCCTCACGTGGCCGACATTCAATATTTGATTTATTTGATCGTGCCACGTTTTCCTCGGTCTTAAACGTTCGTTAACATATACTTTTTTACCATTCTTTCTTCATTTATTCTTTCCATGATTTCCACGTGTCCAAACTATTTTAATGTTCCTTTAATTATTTTGGTCATGACACTTTCATTCGCATATTGAATTTCAATAAACGACAAAATGGGAAAAAATATTCTAAATTCAAATTGTTATTATTGAAAAAGAACTTCAGTATTTTGTATCATTGATTGATGACATATCAATCAAAACTAAACTTAAAAACGTAATAACATGGTATTCCGACCCGGAAATTGGACCCTCTTCGCTATACTCGTATAAATTTAAAATGAAAAAAAAAATTCTAAACGAAATTTTTATTATTATTGATTTTTATTAAATAGTCCATTGTTTTGGCCGAAACACTATGATACTTCAACATTATTACTGTTAAAATTTAAAACACTGTTATAATATCACAATTTCTTTTTATTCACTGAGAGTGTCGTGACAGCTGTTTCGCCAACTGATGTTGGCACCATCAGTTTATTGTAACACCTGATTGAAAAAAAGAAATTGTGATATCACAAAAGTGTTTTAAATTTTAACAGTAATAATTGATTTTTTTTTTAAATAATCCATCAATGCACTTAACGTTCGTTAAACTACTGAGAAGGTAAGGATGACCACACGATTGTAAATATTTTGTCTAATGCATAATTATTCAATATATTCAAAGAAAACATTAATATCACCGAATAACCCCTTAATTCACATGTATTTTTATATACACAGGTCCGACATTAAATGGACGTTTCTCATCATGTCGTATAAAGCTGTTATTTTTTATTTTGTTGTTTACTATAATTTACTCAACTACATATTTTCATATAATAAAATAAAATATTTGCGAGTATCGAATAACAGTTTTTAATATCTAATGGACCACTACTGTAAAACGTTAAACTATATGCTTCTCGTCATAGATTTAAATTGCTTCTAAAATTTTATGTATTGTATCGTATAAAATTATTTATTGGTTTCGTTCGAAGTACATCGCATATCTTTTACAATATCAAATAAATCAAAAATAATTTCATCGGTAGTTTGGCTCATGGGAAAAATTACGTTAAGCCGCTTTTACACAGCTTGCGACCGGTGACGGAAACGATACAGCAAATAAAGTTGCTCCAATATACAAAAACTCCAAAGTGACTACCAAAATAAAGTGATTATAATAAATAAATTCTTATTCATCTTGTTTAAATTTCGTAATTCGTCTCAGTTGCGAATAAAAAACATACTGGATTATAAAAATACGTTTATCACGTAAATATCTAACTTAAAGCAGTAGACAAAGAAGATGGTCGCAGACTTCTGTCCTGATATACATTTTTAATGAAATCTCAACAATCATACATCGTGTCGTGAACGCACATCGATTTCTTCGAATAATCACTCCGACGGCATTTTAAATTTAATTAAATTAATACTATCAAGGTTTTCATTTTTCAGATAAAATATTGAAGTAAGCTAAAATATTAGAGTGTGGGGTTAACAAACCATGCAGGACTTTGAGACCACACGAGTGGAGGCAATGGACTCAGACTGCTGTACCAGCATATTACAATGGCGAAATACATTGCAGGGACAATCAAAACACCTGACACAATAGATTCTCAGCCTAACGAAGCCGATGACCGAGTGCGAAAAATGATGAAACAGGGCCCGGATTCATTCACAAAGGTTACTAGAGGTTGTCCGGCAGAGTATCGTGTGCAAAGCCGTACAGCCAACCACCCTACATGTCAGTCATTATTACGACTTCTTACCGACACGAGTCTACGTTATCAAGTCCACGTTACAAAGAATCTCCGACTCTCTACCGCCGATCTACGCTACTATCCAAGCTACTACGCCACGCAGCTTCAGACGAGTCTTCGATTCAGCTGACCGACACTACCGCCCAGTATAACATCATTCTCAGCTAATCGCCAACCTTACTCCGCCCCGCTGTTTTCTACACCCTGCGCAGTAACGCCGTCATCCATCCGCTCCATCACGAGTTACCATTACTATCTAATTACTTGTGACCGAGAATAAACGCTGAAGCCTCCACCGTCTTTCAACCCTCTCACCAACGACCCCCCAAAAGAGTAATTTCTTAAATTTGTTTTTGCAAATATTTAATCAAAGGTTGCGAAAATATAGTATTGCATTTGATCTTATCTATAGTAATAAACTGGATTTATATACGGAAACCCAGCAACTTTCTATTAAACATCTTCAGATGCCTATGTGTTTCCATCACTAGTTAGTATTGCTTACATATAAACGCGACTTTATCTACCTGTCTATACTTGTTCACTCGTAATACTTCGTATGTATTTCAGTTCTCGCGTCAATAAAACACCGACAAAAACCGACATTCACGTTCGCGTTTGTGCGACAAATCTGTCTGACGGCCGTGAGCATAAGAGTAAAAAATACTTGATAGCGAAAGCTTGAAATTACGGTTTAGAAATTGTTTAAAAATATATATTATTTTCATTCGTCATCGTAATTTATTTGAATTTAGAAAAAATTAAGCATTATATATTATTCACTTATTACAGTGGATGTAGTTACAGTGGAGTTTTTGATTTAAAAGACAAAAAATATGGTAATTTCAAAAGACGAGTAGTTTGTTATTATTTTATTTAATATTGTTACTTTTTAATACTCTAATAAAACTTATACTATCGTTTTGAAAAGTAACGCTCCTGGTAAGATTAAGATTCAGAACATGTTTTAGAACACCCTTTAAGGCAGATAAGGACTTTACAAGCCAAACAAACATTGTATTAAAATATACAAAATTCTCAGTACAAAATATCACAATGATCTTTACTAATATAATTCAATTTGTTCCACTTATCGTCCATTGAGAATCTAAAGTGGAATTTTTTTAATCTAGCTAAATAACAAATTATTAAGCCCTTTCACCGAAGGGGTAGACAGAGTGGAAGGACTTAGACTCCCTAACATTCATACAGTGTCAGTCTTTTCCTAGTGCGTCCTTGGGGTAATTGATTTTAAATAATGACGCCCTTAAAAATAAATCATCGTAAAATAAATAAAATAAAAAGTGACGCGTAGTTAAAAAAAACATTGTTATGGGGATGGAGGTATTTGTGTTTGTTTTTTGAGTTGGGTAATATTGGACTAATTACCTTTTTAAGAAGGAAATCTGGGAACCATCTAGAAACCAGTGTCCCTACAGTACAAATAAAATGTATTGCGGACTTCAAAATCTGATTTACGAATGTGAACGCCGCGCCTTACAAATAGATCTGATATAAGAAACACGTGACTTAAAATAAGTGTATGTAATGTACTAACATTTATTTGTTTGTAAGAAATACGCCTCATACGTTCAATAATCATAAGAGATAAAAATGTAATTTATTCTCCATTTGAACGCTGTTGTTTCAAAATGAATACAATAACCGAAAGTGGGTACCTTTTTACGGTCACGATAAATTGAGTGGTTTAATATGACCGTAGGCATTTCATTTTAGTCAAATGTTTTACTGGTTTTTTGGTACGCTATGAGGAATTCCATTGGTTTCATTCGTAATTTTAATTAAAAGAGTCGTCGTACTTTTTATATGCATTTTTATGTTTTCATTATTTTTTTCTACATTAGCAATAAAACGTCTACATTTTTAATAGTTTTATGCATAAATACGTGCACAGGTGCAATAATTTATATGTTTTAACATTATCATATATCAAATAAATAATAAATCATTTTGTGTTAAATTATTTTTATTTTGTTATTTTATTTTATATCAATGTATTTTTTATTATTTGTTTTAGATTTTTTTGGGGATGTTGGACGATCGAAGTGTGGCGATGAGGTTCCCAACTCATCACACCGCGTCTCCCGCGGGGCGAAAAGAGAAGGATGGAATGCCGCTTCGGTTAAAGTGTGATAGTCCATTCTTTCTGCCTACCCTTTAGGGGAGACGGCGTGATGGTTAGTTAGTTAGTTAGTTAAATAAATAATAACATATATAATGTAAAGACAAAATTTCAAGAAAAAAACTTATAATAAGATATTATAATATAATAATAATAATAATGCCCATTGCCCATGGGTACGACCATAAGGAACACAAAAATATATCTGCCTTCTGTGCCACCTGATGTGGCTAAATAGTCCTATCCTAGAATGACAGACTTTTTCACACTCCGGACAGGGATATTCTGCCCCTACGGCTGGACCCCGTCCTCTCCGTCTCTCCGGCCCCTGGCACATAGCGACGATTCTTCTCCACTCCGCCCAATCGGTTGCCAAATGCTCCCAGTCCGTTCGTCTGTCTACACTCTTTACTGCAGTATGCAGGGTGTCCTTATATCTCTTGCGCTGTCCTCCGTGCTTTCTTTTTCCTTCTAATACTCGTAGTTCACTATGTATGTTTTTGAGAAGCCCGTAGCACATGACTAGACCAGCGCAAGAGTGTGCGAGTGAATAGTGTCTCCATGTTGGAGCAGTTGGATATATAATAACTTATGTAATAAGATATATAATAATAACAATGATAAATAAAGAGGTAGATAAAAAAGGGACGGGTACGGTCATGTTCAAAGAATGGACACCACTATATTGCATTGCATAATCAGCCTCGTGGGACTCGTCCTCGTGGAAGACCTCCTAAAATATGGAAGGACAGCTGGGAATCTACCTCACAGGAGGAGCAACACTCTGGAGAACAGACCACATAGGTTTACAACAAGGAAGAAGATAAATAAAGGAGAAGTTCATTAAATAAGATAACTTTGAAAAACGTGAAAAAGGATGTACAATTAATTAAATAGAACGATAGCATACTAGCACGACATAAGGCAGAAATATAAATACGTACGGTTAAAAAATACTGTATTGTGTACTATGTTCGACCAGTGGTCGTGAGGCGTGGACAATAACAGAAAAGTCTGCTGGAGAGGAGTGTAATAGTAAAATCTTGGGTCCCGTAAAGGGGAAACTTAGAGAGTTAGGTATACGTATGAGCAGTGCAGCAATTATAAAACTCCCAATCCCTCTTTACACATCAGACTAAATAATTAAAATGAGCCGGGCATGTACTGAGAATGCCATCATCAGATGTATCAAAAAGATTCTTAGACGGGAACTCAAGAAATAGATGAAAGACCGGTAGACCGATAGTGCGATGTGAAGATGACATCAAAATGTTACCTCCCAACTACTAGAAGTGTCAAACTAGAGGGTTGCAGCGGATGACAGAGGGAGTTGGAGTCAATGGAGGCCAAAGCTTGTTCAGTAGTGCCATTGAAGAAGAACTATTACTTTCTGTACGCAGTATAAATAGAAAAAGATTTTGAGGACGAAAATTTTTTTATTTATCATTAAATATTCGAAGTGTCAGACCATATAAAATTTTCAAGAAATGTCAAGATAGAATAGTATGCAAGATAGGATGGACTGTCACACAGTCCATCCTTTCGGCCGATTTCTTTTCATTCACCTGTAGTGAATGTAGTGGGAATAAAAGTAATATGAACAAGATAATGAAATGGTCATTTAGATGTTTCGGACACATTAGAAGAAAGAATGGTGAAAAAATAATTTATTAGCGTGGCACGATCAATTCAATCAAATATTAAATGTCGGCCACATGAGGAGTCGGAGAAATCGACGTGCACGCATGGCACGATGTATGAATATTAAGGAAGCTAGAGATTAGAGAGAAAGAACATTGTAGCAGTCCATTATTTCTGGTAACCCCTTCGGAGAGACGGTCAGTTGGTTATTTAAAAAAAAATCACATTTCACCGTACGCGTATAACGCTTATTTCGAAACACATATTTTCCAGTCCGCGTTTAATTGTGCTTGTTAATAATTTGATGAACGTGTTAAATCTTTTTATGTGTATTTTAAAAGATATTTTATCTGCTATTAGGAATACATAAACAAGTTCGGTGTTATATTACACAAATCGTTACGGGCCCTGCCTCTCGTATCACCTGTGATAATATCTATCAAATTCCTAATGGTAAAATTACAGTCATTAAAGACTAAAACGTTGCATTAACTTTTTTATATGCGTTCATTTTAAAACTCTTTAAGCACTTTATCTGTTTGGGTGAAGTTTGGATGTATTGTGTTATTACTTTTATAGAAACAATTATTACTCGTATTTGTATTACTAATAATTATTTTAAACTCTTTAAGCACTTTATCGGTTTAGGTGAAGTTTGGATGTATTATATTATTACTTTAATAGAAACAATGATTAGTCATATTAGCAATACTAATAATTCTTAAAAACTTTTTAAGCACCTTGCTTGTTTCGGTAGAATTTGAGTGTAATGTATTATTACATTAATAGTAATAACTATAAGCCGTATTTGCATTACTAATAATTATTTAAAACTCTTTAAGCACTTTATCTGTTTGGGTGAAGATTGTATGTATTGTGTTATTACTTTATTATTTACAACGATTAGCCGTATTTGAAACAATGATTAGTCATATTAGCAATACTAATAATTCTTAAAAACTTTTTAAGCACCTTGCTTGTTTCGGTAGAATTTGAGTGTAATGTATTATTACATTAATAGTAATAACTATAAGCCGTATTTGCATTACTAATAATTATTTAAAACTCTTTAAGCACTTAATCTGTTTGGGTGAAGCTTGGATGTATTGTGTTATTGCTTTATTAGAAGCAACTATTAGTCGTATTTGTATTTCTAATAATTATTAAAAACTCTTTAAGCACTTTATCTGTTTAGGTGAAGATTGCATGTACTGTGTTATTACTTAAATATATACAACTACAATTTAACCGTAATTGCATTACTTACATGTATTTTTTTAAATCTATCTAACCGTCACGCCGTCTCCCTGAAGGGGTTGCACACATAATAGACCGTCTCACTGCGTTTTTCTGACATGCTTCTCTCATTCCTCAACATTCATACATTGTGTCATGCACGCGAGTCGATTTCTCCGACTCCTCGCGTAGCCGGCAATTAATATTTGTTTGAAAACGTATGTTTTTAAGTTGTTTCATTATACAATATTTTATAGTGTTGTTGAAGCAATATCAACATTTTGTAATACCTTAGGAAGAAGAAATTCAGTATTCCCATAAAATATAATAAAACTTGTAAAAACAGATTTTTCATTCGTATTAATTATGAAATAGTATGTGCTTTCAGTGCACTAAGGGATGTTGGATAATATTATACATAAAATTTTATTTTATTTTGTTTACTTATATGTCCGGCTTAAATTCGTTGTAAGTAATGAAAAAAATCATATATGTATTGTTCAACATATCGCACGCTTAATAGAACACTGGCTTAACTCAAAAAAGCAAGTTTTGCTCAATCTGACATGAGTTGGTGTTTTAACAAAAACAGTCGAAAAACACGTACGAACGGATAGCGTTAACATTGTGAACGATTATCGTACTACGAATGGATAGCGTTAACATAAGCCTCTGTCTAATGTTAACTCAATTATGACCTAAACCATAATCGGTCAGTTTACTATTAAGCGTGCGATATATAAATCATCTTCGGTCATCGGTAACGGTCATAGCGATCAAAGTGATTTTAATACTAAAACGGCTTTGTTAATATTATTTCCGATTTCTTTCATCTCATAATTAAGAAAAGAAGGATTAAAAACTTCAAGGTAATGTTTAGCTATAATGGAAAACGTATATACTCATTGTTTTCTATAAATAAAACTTAATGTTTATTTCTGTACCGAAATGTAATATTATATTAAAAGAACATAAAGTTGAAATACGAAAATAACGGCTCAATCAATCAAACCTTCTGTGTAGCGTAATCAACGGCTCGTAATAATAAAATGTTACTCTCACAACGTACCTCCACAGAATATGCGCTGTACTCGTATATACAGGTATAGTATGAGAGATACTTGCTAAGTACGCTTTATTTAAAAGCTTTACATTGTTGCCGCCGATCGTGATTGAGTCTTCAAAAGGAAATTTATATATTGAACACATGAGTGTTCGTAAAATATAATACACGGAGTACGTAATTGTACACCGTGTGTAGTAAGGATCAATAAAAAAGACTATCTTGTCAAACTAGTATAAATGTAATAACGATTTTTTTAATTAAATAAAACACTACTTTTTCCACTTTTGATTTTATTTTTTCTTCTATCGGGAGAACGTTATAAACTGAAGTTCAAATGATTTAAACTGTTAAATTAAATAGCTTTGTTTTTTTTATAACAATTTTATTTTATTTTACGGGACAGCTGTTTCATCAACCTAAGTTGACATCATCAGGTGTTACAGTAATATATCAAATGTCAAATTTTCGTGATTTTTCGAATCTTGATGTGTATTTGTTCCTATGTCAATTTGAATAATTTGACTAAACTAACTAACTAACCATCACGCCGTCTCCCCGAAAGGGTAGGCAGAAAGAATGGACTGCCACACTTTAATCGATGCGGCACTCCATCCTTCTCTTTTCGCCATCGTGATTGAATAATGTCAACAACAACAACAACAACAACAAACCATCACGCCGTTTCCCCGCAGGGGTAGGCAGAGAGAATGGACCGCCACACTACTCTATCCTGGCAAACCTCTCTAGCTTCCTCCACATTCATACAACGAGTCATACACGCACGTCGATTCCTCCGACTTCTAACATGACCAACCTTTAAAATTTGATTAATTTGGTCATGCCATGTTTTCTTCGGTCTGCCTCGACTTCGTACCCCATTTACATCATTAACGTATACTTTCTTAACCATTCTTTCTCCATCCATGCGTTCCATATGTCCGAACCAACGCAGCGATCCTTTCATAATTTTGTTCATTATACCTTCTTCCGCTCTACATTCCTTTCTTATATCAGCATTTGAGATTCTGTCGTATATCGTTCTACCACACATACGTCTTAGGGACCTCATCTCTACAGCATTTATTCTACTTTCATCCTTCTTTTGCCAGTTCCATGCTTCGCTTCCATACATTAGGGTTGGGACCAGAACTCCATTGTGAACGGCCGTTTTCGCTTTCATTGATAAATTCTTGTTTCCAATAACTATTTTTAAAGCTCCATTCACTTTGTTACCCGCACCAACCCTTCTTTCGACGTCACTATCCGTTCGGGCATCTGCTGTGAACATGCTACCTAAATACACAAATTCCCTCACCTGTTCCAAGTTCTCTTCGTTCACACTTATATTACAAACTGTCATTTGCTCTTCCCTTTCGAAAACCATCACCTTTGACTTTCCGACATTCATCATTAAATCATTTGACTTGCATACCTCATTCATTCTCGACACCAAGACTTGTAATTCGTCCGCACTATCCGCAACGAGAACGGCATCGTCCGCGTAAAGCAGACAGTTTACAGACAGATCACTCATCTTAGCACCAGCATTTATACCTTTAAGTTCTTTCATACACTTGTCCATATACAGATTGAACAACCATGGAGACATCACGCAGCCCTGCTTAACACCCTTCGTGATATCAAACCAAGGCGTGATGTCTCCATTTACCCTAACACTGGCAGTGCTCCCTTCGTAGAGAGAAGCAACCGCCCGTATCAGTTTTGTGCTCACTCCGTATTCGGACAAGATTGACCACAGTTTATCTCTGTTCACTCGATCATAGGCTTTTTGCAAATCGACAAACGCACAGAAAAGCTTACGGTTTTTGGCCATAAACTTCTCCGCAAGCGTCCGAAGTGCAAAAATCTGATCCATACATCCTCTTCCGGTCATAAAAGCGCCTTGAACATCCCATACTCTTTCAGTCGTCGTCTTTTTTACTCTTTCTATTAAAATTCGGCCGTAGAGTTTACCAACGGCGCTTAACAGACTTATTGCCCGGTGATTTCCGCAGTCCATACGAGACCCCTTTCCCTTATATAGAGGCATGATAACAGCCCTCCTCCAGTCGAGCGGCGTATATCCTTCCTCTAAACACTGGTTAAAGAGTCTGTATAACCACGCTGCAACAACCGGCCCACCGTTTTTAATAAACTCCAAAGCGACACAATCATAACCAACAGCTTTTCCACCTTTCATACAGCTTACAGATTTTACTATTTCGTTCAAACTTATTTCTGTCATATCTCTTTCGCTATTCGTACAACTCACATTTGTAACGCTCCTTCTCATTGAACTCTCAGTCATTTCACTGCCATATACATCTTTAAAGTATTCCATCCATCTTCCTTGTATACTGTCAAAATCAGTAATCATTCTTCCCTCACAACTCAAAATTGCTTTCGCACAACCATTTTCGGGAGGATTCCGGGCCTTTTTGACTTCCTTCCAGAACATTTTTATGTTGCTCTGAAAGTGACTCGTCATCTTGAGACCGTCTTCCTCCTTCAGTTTATCCTTTTTCTCTCTCACTTTCAACTTGACATTCATCTTACAAACTTTGTATGCTTCTTTTGCTCTTTTATATTTCTCGCAATCTCTTTTATCCACAGATATCATATTTAACCATGCATCCTTCTTTTCTTTGACCAGAATTTTTACACAGTCATCCCACCAAGCATCTCCATTCCTTCTTCCTTGCACACATGTACCACATACCTCTTTCGCTGTTTCACATAGACTTTCTTTCAATTTGTTCCAGATCTCGTCTATACTTATAAATTCAGATTCTCGACCACTCAGCCTCTCATTCACTTTCGTCATATAACTCTCTTTTACGTCATCGATTTGGAGTTTTTCTATTTTAACTCTAGACGGGGCGGTCACTGTTTTGTTCTTCTTGGTGCGCCAACCTCGGAACAGGTTTATCTTTGTCACCACCAAAAAATGGTCAGTTCCGAGTTCGGCCCCTCTGAACACTCTGGTATCTACAGTGTCCGTCCGTAATCTAGAGTCAACGATGACGTAATCGATAGTCGTCCTTTCATTCCCTCTCTCCCATGTATACTGATGGATCCTCCTATGATCAAACATCGTGTTTGACACAAAGAGGCTCCACTCCAGGCATACACCAAGCACTCTCCTTCCATTATCGTTTGTCCTACTATCACCATACTTACCGAGACATTCTTCATAACCAGTCCTTTGGATTCCTACCCATCCATTCAAATCTCCTGCTAAAATAATTCTTTCGTTCACGTTCTTACTCGCTGCTATCTCGTTTACACTATCCCAGAACTCATCTTTCACAACTTCATCTTCGCTATTAACAGGAGCATACCCAATTATGAGTAATACTCTTGTCAATCCAATTTTGAAGCGGATCCACATCAGTCTAGGACTTATACATTCGTATCCTTTCATACATTCTACCATCCTTGGAGCTAGAATCGCTGCCACACCCTGACCTCCCTTTGTTCTTGTGATACCCCTGACCATAAGATGAACTTATTATCATGCTCTCTAGATCCGCACTCTTTAACCATGCATTCAGTCACACACAAAATATCCAAACACTTGTTATTAAATTCATCACACATCTCACTTAACTTCCCTTCCATACCTCCTCTAATATTCCAAGTACCAATGCGGCACTCCACTCTCCTCTGTTCGCCCCCGCGGAAAATGCAACGTGATGGGTGGCGGACCTCATCGCCGTCTCTAAGCATTTCCCACAGCCACTAAAATCTACCTTAACATTAATTACATTTTACAATCCACATCAACTATCCTAAACAATATTAAACTAAATTAAACTATTACAATATATTACACTATTCATTATATAATATATTACAAAATTAACTTAATATCACTAAAATTTCAAAATAAAAATAGGATAACATATAAACCGGCGCAGCAAAGAGTATGAATATTGAAGTATTGAATAATGTCTTTGATATAAATACGAAACTGAAGTTTAAATCGTTCTCTCAATGATGAAAGTGTAACCTTCGAAACATGTCGTGAAATAAACTCAAAACTGAAAAAAAAAATTAATTCATAAAAAAATAGGCATTATGGAATTCCACAATTTATCAAATTTAAGTTTATTGACTTGCGCGGATAAGCAACATTTATTAGAGGAAATTGCACAGTATTTCGGTAGAAAAACCACTAGAAATGACTAGAAACGTGCCTCTGGTATTTCCGGTGGGGAGAACAATCAAACTGTTAAACATGATCCCTTCGGAGATCGACGTATTTCATAAAAGTGAAAGTACGTTCAGAAGACAAATACATACTTTACATTTTAGTGAGTATATTGTATTCCTAATTCGAATCGTCTCTCATGCGTTCCTGGTATATGTATTATATTATATTTTCTTCTTCATCTTCTTCTTCTTTAGCCTATTCTGGTCCACTCCTGGACTCCTATTATTATATTTTACCTATTCTCAATATATGCCTTCATCTATATTTTTTTTGGAATATCTTTTCAGAAAATAAACCGATGGGATATGATTTAATTTTTGACTAATGTCAATAAAATTAAATTAAAAAGGAGTTATTTAATTATCAGGTCAAAATTGCTTCAATAAAAAAAACTAAACTTTAACATATGGGTAATTCAATACTAACAATAAGATCAATAACACATAACTTCTAGAAAACATTTAAAATATTTCAAATGGAGCTTTACGTTATTGTGCTTGGAGCTTGTGAACAATCTACTTATGATCTAAATAACGAACGGAACACGAATGATTTAAAAGTGTACATATTTGACAATGTATTATGTTAAAAATCCAAAAATTCATTTTTGGTATATTTAAAATGCGTATATTATCGAGAAGTTTGCAATCACAGTGTACCGTAACCGCAACTTGAAAGCTCGAGATTAACGCCCGTGTAATATTAATCGGTAGCCATCAGTTTTCTTGAAGAGTTACACAGTTGCGTAGTTAGAGATTCGACATCGAAAAATACCCTCTTCTATATTTGTTACAAGAATACAATTCCTTTATTTATATTATACCATAGCATAACAAAAGAGTTTATGTTAAACGGTAATGAAAAACAAAGAACAGTCTTTATTAATTATTTACCCAAAATAATCATGCGTTATTTAGTACAAGATATTTACATTGTATTTATAAGTTTAATATGTAAAAGGTTTAAGTAAAATAGGCACTAAGTACCAAAAAAACGAGGTATGCAGTTTCATTCTATATGACATATAGAACGAAACTATATACTTTTTTTTATTGTTGGTACTTTGTGCTAATTTTACTTCAACCATTCATGTGTCTTCTTTCCCCTCGCCTCTTCCCGTTACTCGGGATCGGCTTTTCCTATCATTTGACGCCAGGTATTTCTTTTGTAGGCAGCTTCCTCCTTAAGGCCTAGCGCCTTCACATCCCTCTGCACAATCGTCAGTCAGGTGATTTGAGGTCTTCCTCTCCCTCTCCTACTAGACAGAGAAAATATGTGTATATAATCTTTTGTATATGTATATAAACTATCACCATTGTATGTGTATATAAACTATCACCATTCATGTGTATATAATCTATTTTAAAGCTTTATATTTTCTTCTTCTTCTGGTGCCGTGTCAGGTCCCCCCAACGTTGGCGATCACTGCAGCGAAGTCATCTCTGTCCCGCGCCACTTAGAACAGCTTAACTCTGCTCATTTCTGTCCATTCTCTTATATAATATTTCGCAGCCAGGACAACTGCCTTCTACCAACTCCCCGACATCCCTCTATTTTGTTCATGATTATCAGCCGAAGGAAGTGGCATCTTTCTCCCCTTAGCGCATCACCCAAATATGATTTAATTAATATGATTTAAATATTATATAAATACCCATATACCTATGCTTTATGTATTATATCACATTTCGTTTTAAAAACAGAAGCTTTACAATCATTATCGTTTATTCCAATCGAATAAAATTGTCTACTAATTAAGATTTAGAATAGAGAGCTGTTGTCGAGTGTGAAAATTAGAATGGTCTCATATTTGGTCATGTGCTAAGGGGAGAAATATACCACCTCCTTCGACTGATATTAATGGGTGAAGTGGAGGGAAGTCGGGGAGTTGGTAGAAGGCAGCTGTCCTGGCTGCGAAACATCAAAGGGTAGACAGGACTAACAAGAGTTCAGAATCTGTTCCAAGTGGCGCAGAATAGAGATGCCTTTGCTGCAGTGATCGCCAACGTTGGGGGGGATCTGACACGGCACCGAAAGAAAAAGAATTAAAATTGAAATGTTATAACTTCCTAAAAAAAACTTCATTCGTGTCTCGTTTCATGACATGTTTTCGTAATTAGTGATTTTTCATTTATGAAATGTCCCACCGTTATTAATCATTGATGGCTAACTTCATCATGTCGTACTTCCGTAACAGGGTGCGCGCGTAGCTCTTAATTTTACCCTCTACTAAGCGCGCCAAAAGATGTGTTAATTCAAAAATGAAATTGATTTTAACTAGTAAATGATTTGAACTTGACGAAAAATTTAATGCTATTTGTGATAATTAAGACGAATGAAAACGACCGTTTTCTAGAAGTTTTATTGTATTTTATGGGAATGACATGTTTCGACCTTCTTAGGCATTATCAAATGTGATCTAAACTAGGACTTGTATTATATATTTGTGATCTAAACTAGGACTTGTATTATTCAATGACACTGCTTGCCCTCGGCTCCTGGCGGACGGTAGCCAGCAAGTCGAGCCCGTGCGTCCGCTACTGCCGTCTCTGGGCCGGCGGCGGCGCTACTGACAGCCGCTGACAGTGATGGGGTCGAGGGTGCGATGGCAACGAGTCTTGTTTGATGTGATCACATTCACACTTGACGGCCGCGCGTCATGTACGGTGGCTTTTTCTGCCGCACTGTTTGTACTCGCGGCTATAATGGCCTTTTGTTAATGAAATAATAAATCAAACAATAGAGAGGTGTGGTACGCGAAACGTCTATTAAGTGTTGAGTTTAATGTGATTATACTTCTATGAAGATCGGAGTCCATTAGGCCGTGCCCCTGGGATTTCTTTGTAATTGAACATGAGTTCATTTGCTCGTCAGATTTTTTTTGTAATGCAGGATTGATTGTGCATACCATATTTCAATGTATAACACTTTATCCAAAGCTATTATTGTGAACGATTTGTTAAAACGAATTAGGAGCAATACAATATACTCGTATAATCTTGTACTCGTACATTTAAATCATTTACCATTTCAACACAAAAACAATTTAATTCGTTGCTTTACACCAGCATATTAAATAATGAAAACAAAAAAAATTCATACAAAATTTCTTTATTATTATGTATTTAGTGCGCTTCCACTTGTGTTTATGTTCGACCGGTTTTGGCAGCTTGCTGCCATCGTCTGGTACCTACATCAAAATTTATTTGGTTTATATAATAACTGATAGTGGTGGGGGTTAAACATTATTTTTCCTGATTGTAAATAATGTATTACTGTTATAAAGTTGAAGTTGAATCACCATCATATTAATGAAAAAAATCTCTATCCTGTAATTTGTACTTTTTATTCCCCTTGTTTTTCTTGTTTCGACCAGTTTCAGTAGCTTGCCACCATCCTCTGGGCAGAAATAAACCTACATAAATAGGTACCTATATATTTTATAATAAACAATTTTTTTTTTTTTTTGTTTTAATTTTTCACGATGAATTTCTACCAATTGATTTAAATTACCTACATTAACTAACTAACCATCACGCCGTCTCCCCGAAAGGGTAGGCAGAAAGAATCGACTGCCTCACTTTCACCAATGCGGCACTCCATCCTTCTATTTTCGTCCCCGCGAGAGACACGGTGTGATGGGTTGCGAACCTCATCGCCACATGTTTTGATTAATATGAATGGAAATGTCTGTTTTCAAGAAGTATTACTTACAATATATTTTATGGAAACGACATGTTATTTCCATAAAATTAAATGAAATTTCTATAACCTAAACGTTTTCATTTTTATTAATTATTTAATCCGGAATTTTATATCATTGTTCGAGAAACAATTAATAAATGTTTTTCATCCGGTAAACATTTTTGTTGGAAACTTTTTTGATTTAAAAAAATTAACTCTAGTTAAATATTTAAATTATTTAAATTTTCTTATACAGCCAATCCTGTCCTCAGCTGGACATAGGCCTCCCCCATACTTCTCCACATACTTAGATACGTATATAAAATTATTTTATAATCAATGTGATAAAATGTTATGTTATTATTACTGTCTAAACAGATAACTTTTGTTTTTAATAAAAATAAACTTCGAATCGAATAAAATTGTTATAGTGTTGTGTGGCCACCCTATATAGAATTAACATATAATCAGATCGCGGATGAACACTTAGATGAACACAAGCTAATACGAGTTTTACAACTGAACAAATTATGAAATATCTGAAATAATTTTTATAGCACGTTTAACAATTTAATTTCACAAATTTCAGCCCCCTGAATACCGCTCTTCCGTTCTTACACGACGTTGGAACGACCTTGTTATCGCAATACCTATGTAATGTAATAAATATCATAAAGGTTCGGTAGTTTTTGTTAAAATAACTCTTACATCCCGCTAATTGCCTGCACGTGTTAGACGGTTCGTGAAATTTTTTATCGAAACGCTAAATGAAAAGTCTAAAAAACGTGCATCTTATAATTTTAGCAACACGTTTATAGATATTTCTACACTTTATAAATCATTATGAATGCAACTGAAAAAGAATAAAAGTGAAGTCATGCATGTTTTTTTTAACTTTATTTTAGAACGTTTATATTTCTTACATACAGAAAGTTTAGTAACTAACTAACAAATTAACCATCACATCGTCTCTCCATAGGGGTAGGCAGAAACAATGAACCCCCACACCTATCTTTCCTGACATACTTCTCCCGATCTTCAACACTCATACATCGTGTCATGCACGCTCGACTGACAATTAATATTCGAGTTTAGTATATATTTTTATTCGACAATAAATCTCTTACTGATTGCATAATAATAACACTGCATTCTTCTATTGCTGCCAAAACCGGTCGAAACTAGAAGAACAAGTGTTTCAAAAATTAATTATTAATTTTCAATGAACTTAAAGGGAATAATAAAAATACTCAATACTGTGGAATTCCATGGCAATAATAAACTCAACTTCTTCTTCTTCTTTCCTAACGTTGGCGATCACTGCAGCAAAGGCATCTGTATCCTGCGCCACTTGGAACAGGTTCTGGACTCTTGTTATTCCTGTCCACTCTTTGATGTTCCGCAACCAAGACAGCTGCCTTCTACCAACTCCCCGACATCCCTCCACTTTAGCCATTAATATTCTCCCCTTAGCACATGACCCAAATATGAGACCTTTCTAATTTTCACACTCGACAACAGCTCTCTATTGGCTCTGGCTCTCTGTAGTACGTCTGCATTACTGACCCTATCGGTCCACGGTATACGGAGCATTCTGCGGTATATCCACATCTCGAAGCTTCCAACCGGTTTAATTCATTCACTTCTTTGTCGGAGTTTCAAGTTAAGATAATAAACTCAACAAAAGAAATAATGTTTTAAGATGTTGAAAAAAAAAAGTTTATATATTATTTGCACAATGTTTTACAATTTTAATAATTCAGTGCCGACCGGGTTTGATTATGTATTAATAATCATCTTTAGGTTAATTAAGAATGCAAAAAATATTAATATTAATATTTAAAATATTTAAAATATTAATAATTGACCCTTATTTATGGAAGCGAAGCATGGAACTGGCAAAAGAAGGATGAAAGTAGAATAAATGCAGTAGAAATGAGATCTCTTAGACGAATGTGTGAATACTCTGTGTATGATAGTGTCGAATGAAAATATAAAAAGTGAATGCGGTGCGAATGATGGTGTTATGAACAAAATAATGAAAGGATCATTAAATCAAATCAAATCAATCAAATCAGTTTATTTCTTCAACAGACATTACAAAATTTATTGTTAAGGCATCTTTTGAGAACAGGTAAAATAATATATTATATATAGTATACTACCAGAAACGCATAAGAGATGGTTCAACATTCGGAAGACAGGATACTCTCCAGAATTAAGAGTATTTGCCTTCTGAACGTACTTTCACTAACATGAAAGACGTCGATCTCCGAGGAGACCGCGTTCAGCAGACTAATTGCTCTTCCCACCGGTGTCACCAGAGGCAGATTGGTTCTGGCGGCCAGTAGGCAAAACAATCTGGGCTGTCACTGTCGGAGATATCTATCGGGGACAAAAAGCCGAACACCCTCCAGTACGGCCGAGTTCTCGAAGTATCCCCTAATTAATCTAAAGAGATGGGTAATTAGATGTCCATCTCTTCGAAGCTGTAGAGAATTGGTTCCGAGCATTCCCAAAAGAAATGCCGTGGGATAGAGCCAAGGATAGCTACCAGGATGACCTACCTATCTCATGTAGAGATACCTCAGAAATTTTTTCTGAACCCTCTCCAGCATAACGGAATATCTCGCCTCGTGAGGACTCCATATCACAGAACCACTTTCGAGTCTGCTCCGAACCAATGCGTTGTATATTAAGATGGTTTGGACATATGGAAAGAATGAATGAAGAAAGATTGGTAAAAAAATTATATGTTAACGATGTAAATGGAACCAGAAATAGAGGAAGACCGAGGAAAACGTGGCACGATCAAATAAATCAAATATTGAATGTCGGCCATGTGAGGAGTCAGAGAAAACGACGCGCGTGCATGACACGATGTATGAATGTTGAGGAATCGAGAGAAATATGTTAGGAAAGAAAAGTGTGGCAGTCCATTCTTTCTGCCTACCCCTTCGGGATGACGGCGTGATGGTTAGTTAGTTAGTTAGTTTAAAAATATTAAAACAGGGGTAGCTTATAAATGCAATTAATGTTTAAAATAAAAATAAAATATCAATCAATGTTTACTTATTATTAGTGATTGCAAAGTCAACTCGAATGGTGTGCTAAATTAATAATCGTCTGAGTTTACAATTTCATAGAAAATTTAGCACAATCACGATGCTTACAAGCGATCAAAATTCATTAGCGGTCATTATAAATATAATTTCGATTCAACAGGCGCACTCGCATCTGTTTGTATAAATACTCCCACAATTATCCCAAATACATGTACATTCACAAGTGGATTCGTTTCGTGTTGTTTCATGAATGTATGAATGAACAAGTAAATCCTTTTATCCAAAATAATTTGCATCGATTAACCTTGGCCCCTTATTCATATCCCATTGAACTCTGTCGTTACATTTATGTAGTAGAATTGTTCTGCGAATGGATTTGGTTTTGCAGTGTGGCCATTATTATTTTATTTGGCTGTCAAAACGGACGAAATAATTGTGTGGGTAACTCGGACACTGGACGCTATTAAACGAGGAAAATTATTAATTGCGTTTCAGGCGGTGTGGATACAATTGGATTTAAAAAGGAGAACATGTAATAAAGAATAGTGAATAAGCAAAATCGTACAGAACATCAGCAGTATTGTGTTTTGTTTGTATATCTACTAACTTTATGTACACCTTTTTTGTATTACCGTGAACCGATAAGGTCAGTAATGCAGACGTACTACAGAAAACCGGAGCCAATAGAGAGCTGATGTCGAGTGTGAAGATTATAAAGGTCTCATTTTTGGGTTAAGTGCTAATGGGAGAAAAATACCACCTTCTTCCCCCGATAACGACCTTCGCGGCTGATGGTAAGTGCTTTGACGAGCACACCGAAGGTCCCGGGTTCGATTCCCGGTGATCGCAGTGTGATTGTCACACTGTCATTGATCCATTGTAGAATTCACGTGACAATGAAATTTCGATAGATTATCAATACCCTTTACATCGATTTGGCTCGCACTATAATGGTGTAAATAGCGATTCAAAAAAATATTATAATAATAATCATAACCATGGGCAAAATAAAGGGACGCCGCGCCAGGGAGTTGGCAGAAAACAGTTGTTCTGGCTGCGAAATATAAGGGATTAAACACGAATGAGGAGAACTGAGAACCTGTTCCAAGTAGCGCAGGACAGAGAAGCTTTCACTGTCATATTTCGGCTTTCTAAGGCATTATCATTTACCTTCTGATAAAAAATATAATGTTGTTAAAATTTAATGGAAGAAGTATGAACTTCTACCATGAAAATAAAATAAACTTTGTAAATTTTATTTAGTTAAATTCCATTTATCGAAGATGCACGAGAGTTAGATCAAGATACGAACAGATTGTGCAGGGCGTGTGGTGGTCTATCCTCTCTGCATACCCCTTCGGGAAAACGGGATGATGGTTAGTTAATTATTTAGCTCTTCTTCTTCTTTCGGTGCCGTGTCAGGTCCCCCCAACGTTGGCGATCACTGCAGCAAAGGCATATCTATCCTGCGCCACTTGAAACAGGTTCTGAACTCTTCTTATTCCTGTCCACTCTTTGATCTTCAGCAGCCAAGACAGCTGCCTTCTACCAACTCCCCGACGTCACTCCACTTTACCCTTTAATATCAGTCGAAGGAGGTGGTATTTTTCTCCCCTTAGCACCTTAGAGACCTTTCTAATTTTCACACTGGACAACAGCTCTCGATTGGCTCTGGCTCTCTGTAGTACGTCTGCATTACTGATACTATCGGTCCAATGTATACGGAGCATTCTGCGGTATATCCACATCTCGAACGCTTCCAACCGGTTCATTACATTCACTATCAGAGTCCAGGTTTCGCAGCCATATATGTAGTAGAACAGACCATGGCATTATTAAAAATAATATTAACACTACTAGTTTTTACATAACATTAGTTTTTTTTATTAAAACCAACTGGATTTGCTCCTGCTGGATTACAAAATAAACTGTTTGTTTTGTAACCCCGAAGATGTTCCGGCGGGAGCAAAACCGGTTGGTTTTAACTCAAAAATTAAAGTGGTGTAAAAACTAGTCAAAGTGTGTTAATATTATTTTCGATATATATTATATAATGTATTCGATTTTACGCGTTAAACGCCAGAACAACTACGGGGTTTCATGCAAAATTTTCCGAATTGTCAAGACTGCTTACAGTTGCTCACTGAATTGTAAATCTTATAGGTGTAAATAATGCTTCCTGTCCAAAACACGTCCATTTAAAGTCACATTTGGATATTTAATTCCGTTCTGGGGTCAACAACTTGCAAAAAATCTACTTGTAATTTATAATTGAATTTAGAACGTTGTCTACACCGGTTGATTGAAAAAAAACGAAAGGCAGATCTGTTTTCAGTTTTACTTTATACATACATATATACACGTAAGTGCCTTCCTCCGTAGAAAATCGTAGATGCATGTTTTGTTTCTTTATCCTTCTTCTTCTTCTTATTTTAATAGATCTGACGATCTGTGATGATATCCAGCTGTCCCTCCATCTCTTAGGCGGTATTCCAGGTGGGCGGTGTCCGGAGGGGATTTCATAAGCGACTGTATATGCAAGTCTGTCACCATCTATTCGGGCTACGTGGTCCCTCCAGTATCTTCTTCTGGCTCTACTCCACTGAACGATATCCTCTATTTCGCAAGTTTTTCTTACGTCTACGTTGCGGACACGATCTCGGAGAGTTTTTCAAGCAATTGATCTTAGGACCTTTATTAGAATTTTTTATTTATTACTGTAATTTATATCATATAGTATAGACGAACTTCGTGATTAAGGGCCAAGAGCTATAGTTGCCACACCGAAGAGCCCGGGTGGCCCGAGTCCCGAAGGTGGCGGTGGGATTGTCACACTGTCAAGAGCAATACGGACGTTGATTTCTATCCCCTCGGATTTGGACATTTCTTGTTTTAGTTCGTAAAAAACATATCACTTTTGGAAAGAATACTATCTTATTAACGTTGACATATTTGGGATCCTTCTGATAATTATTATATTTTTATTGTTATATTGTGTCTTCTATTGCCTCGGCATTGAACGTTTCTAGTTGTAAATAATATTTTATCACTTCTGGAAAGAGTTCCTTGCTATTAAAATATTTGAGATAATTCTGATATTTGTTGTATCTTGTTATATTGTTCTTATTATAATGTGAAATTTGATATTTTAATTGTTATTCATGTTATAAAGTCGCCTAAATACATACTTTTTTATTTCACATTTTTGTAAAATATTTTTATTTTAAATGTTTTATGTACCCTATAAGAAAATATTGAAATAGATACGAGTACATAAATAAAACCATAGCGCCCAAATATTAAGGGTTGCAGGTTCATCAAGAAGAAATTTTCTCTTGTTAATAAATTTTTTTCGATAATTTTTTTTTTTAAGAATAACAATGATGGTTAGAACTCATGGAATAAATTCAGGAAATAATAATATTAATTAAAGTTTGTTGAACGATGCGAATGGAGCATGAAATTTTAATCCGCGAGATCTTAATAAGATAAATCTAACTAACATAAAACATCTCAAAATAAATAGAATTATTTTTTAATATCTGAAGATCAGTACATCTATATTTTTTTTTAATATATTTAGATTCGAAAGGTTACAATTCTAATATTTTCATCGTATATTGAGGAGGAGATCAAAAGTATTAAAAAGATCTGGAATCTTCTATTCGAGATGAGAACAGATTGAGATTCACCGCAATTTATTTACTTCTAGAACTCACAAAGGCCCAGTCCCTTCGCACAAAAAGAGGCCGCAATAGATCACTACAGGTGCGGCCCTACCTAAAGGCATTGTGTCCCAAATGCATTGTGAAAATTGCATTAGCCGACTCAGTCCAATATAGTGCATTCTAAGATCATGGACACATACTTTTAAATGTAAACTATTCATCTTCTTCTTCTTCTTAGTGTTGGCTTTGTGGCCTGTTTCTTAAGAGGGATTGGCCTCCTCCGAGCTCGATTCTCCGCTGTCGATCCATCTCTTTGATGGTCTACCCGGAAGTCGTTTACTTGGGGTTGACTCAATGATAGGGAGTCTAGGTTGATCCATTCTCCTCACGTGTGTATACCAATATCTTCTCATTTCCCTCTCCCAGCTAACGACATCTTCGAACTCGCATATTTCCCTTATTCTTGAGTATCGTCAATTATTATTATATAAGTGTCTTGCAACACATGTTTCTATAATAAATATCTTCAATTTTTGACACTTTGAGTGCGTTTTTGGTAATTGTTGTGTTCGCCCAACATTTGATCCCATATGTCATGATGGTCGCACACAAGTCCTTATACATCCTTACTTTGCTTCCGATCTTCATGTCAAGGTTTATTCGTATTGTATTTTTTCAAACATCCTTAGATGACTGCAACCTTATTTACCCATCACATGGAAGATCCTACCATGGCCTACACATATCCACATCCAGATATCTGAATATTTCCACCTGTTTCACTGAAACGCATTCAACAGACACGCTACATCCCACCGGAACTTATGAGAATGCCATACTCTTAATCTTTGTTACTAATATAGTCATGTTACATTTTCGTCTTGTAAGGTGGAATGCATACAAAAGTGATTGCAAGTTTTCCTCGATATAACAGCGTCTTCCACATTCCACTATTCAACGATTATATTTCTAGATATATTTTCCGACATTCTAAAACGCTGAAATAAAATTACGTAAAAACTATCACAGTATCACAGAATCGAGGCTTCGTTAGAACGGTTATGCTATAATAAGAATCCATGACGATGTTTTAAAAAGTCTATATTATATATAAAAATTATCATATGTGCACGCGAATACATTATAAAATTTTGTTATCACTACACGAAACAAACAAACAAAAAATATTCAATTTAAAATATAAAAAGTTTATATTTTCGTACAAAAGCACTCCTCCTCTCCTCCTCTCCTATTCCTCATCAAGACCTTTGTATGGAGTATCTTGATGTACGGCTGCGAGACATGGTGCCTATCGGAAAGAGATAAACGGAGACTAGAGGCTTTTGAGATGTGGTCCTGGGTGAAAAAACTATTAGGAAATTCCTGGAGAGACCACATCACGAATGAGGAGGTTCTTCAAAGAATCGAAGGAGAAGGCACCTGCTCAGGACCTTGTCCGAAAGGCGTGCAAGATGGATCGGCCATGTAATACGACAAGAAGGCCTCTTGCATGCCATAATGGAGGGTATGACCGAGAGAACAAACTCTAGGAGACGCCCACGCCGAGAGTACCTGGAGGATCTGTTGGTGGACGTGCGCTGCTCATCATATGCAGATTTCAAAAGAGCCGCACAAGACAGGGAAGACCGGAAGAGAAGAATAGCAGAAATTGCTGCAAACCAATCCCAGAATTGAAACTTTCTAACTATTATTAAATTAAATATTAATATACTTGTAAATATGCATTTCTATCACATTCTTCTTTTCAATAACTAACCCGTTTCGCTCCCGCCGGAGCTTCGTCAGGGTTACAAAAGACACTAAACATAAAATCAGAGAACAATACAATACCTATATTAAAAAGAAATATAAAATGGAGGAGGGAAAGAGGAATAAGAGAAAGTGTTCACCAAGTCAATTAGTATGGTAGAACTTTATGTGAAACGTAAATCCTTCCTCGCCCTATTTCAGAGGATGCTACTAAGCAAACGTTACTCTATCTGTCATCTAATAGGTCTAGTAAAAAGAAATCCATTATTTTTGCAATAGATGGCTGTAGTAATCTGTATCTCGCGTTATATAAGTGCGATTGGATTACGCTAGATGGCGTTAGAAAGATGAGATTTTGTACTAAAAAATCTTCTGAAACAGATTTGTGATTGCTTGACTCAGTAGTGTTTGAGCTCGTGTCGAAGATGGACACCAGCAAAGAGAAAATACGCTATATTCTACAATTTCTCTTCGATAAAGGTGAAAATGCAAGTCAGGCAGCTGAAAATGTAAATAGTGTTTATGGTCCTGATACTGTAACAGCCAATCACGCACATTTTTGGTTTCGTCGATTTCGTTCTGGTAATTTTAATGTCAAAGATGCACCACGTTGCGGAAGGCCAATTAACGAAAATGTCGATAAAATAATGGAAATCGTAGAGTCTGACCGTCATGTAAGCACCGTTTCGATTGCCCAGAAGCTAAACATTGCAAAAAAACTGTTTGGAACCACTTGAAAAAGGCCGGATACACAAAGAAGCCCGATGCATGGGTGCCGCATGAGTTAACGAAAAAAAACCTCATGGACCGAGTTTCCATCTGCGAATCACTGCTGAATCGCAACAAAATCGACCCATTTCTGAAGCGGGTGATAACTGGTGATAAAAAGTGGGTCACTTACGACAACGTCAAGCGAAAACAGTCGTGGTCGAAGGGCAGTGAGTCGGCACAAACGGTGGCCAAGCCAGAATTGACGGCCAGGAAGGTTTTGCTGTGTGTTTGGTGGGATTGGCAGGGAATCATCCACCATGAGCTGCTCCCCTACGGCCAAATTCTTAATTCGGACCTGTACTGTCAGCAATTGGACCGTCTGAAGGAAGCAATCGACCAGAAGCGCCCAGCTTTGGCCAACAGGAGAGGAATTGTGTTTCATCAGGACAACGCCAGGCCTCACACATCGATAGTGACTCGACAGAAGCTCCGAGAGCTTGGTTTGGAGGTTTTTATGCATCCACCATATAGTCCGAGCCTCGCACAAAGTGATTACCACCTGTTCCTGTCTATGGCGAATGATTTGGCTGGTGAAAAATTGACATCAAGAGAAGCTTGTGAAAATCGACTGTCTCAGTTTTTTGCCAATAGGGACAAGGGTTTCTACGAAAGAGGCATAATGAAATTACCTTCAAAATGGCAACAAATTTTCGAACAAAATGGTGCATATTTGACCTAAATTGGATTATTCTAACTATGGTAAATAAAGACTTCAATTTCATACAAAAATAATGGATTTCTTTTTACTAGACCTAATATATGCGGCCCAATCGATATAGACGAATTTTTTAATTAAAATGTCGCTTTTAAAACGATATTTTCTTATAAACCAAATTATTAGAGCAGTAATTGATTATATCTGTGTCTTCCTCAAATATGAATGAATCATACACTCGAGATCCTTATGCGCACGACTAATTAATAAAATTAATCTAACTAAAATCAGTCGTAGCCGCAAAGAATTAAAAATAATAAAACCTGCCAAAATGTTTCGGCTGCACTATACATCACCTTAAATTCAACAATGTAAGGATAAATGCAGGTGTATGTAGCCAAAGTGCGGGACACAATCCGATTTTACCTTTATGACACATTTATACAAGAATAATATAAAAAGGTTCAACTCGTTCATTCCTCTAGGTTCGTACTGCGCTACAAAGAAACGCGACATTTTTACTTCGACACCGCGTGGGTGTACGATGCACAGGTATAAAATTGGCACCCATGTATAATCTCTGAAAGTACATTATATGTGGCACATAGTAAAAATTCATTTGCATTTAAAAGGTATTGGTTTTCGAGCTTGCATTAATATTTTAATATTTTTTATGAAGTGGTGTGATTTTAAAGGAATGGCAGGATGGGACCGTGTTTTTTTTACGTATGATTTGAACAAAAAATAATCACTGGGTCAGTATCTTAGCAATGTGACTTGTATTGTTGGGTTTTTTGCTTTTTCAGATACAGATCGACAAAGGGTACGTTATTTTGTGAAGATGAATTGTGTGTCATTGCGCAAATATATTTTATTCGGGTGTTTTCATTGTATACGAACCGTTTTAGTGTGAGAAAATTTAATTTCAGCTGACGTTTAGTGAGGTAAATTTAACAGAAGATTGCCGATTAACCTTGTAAAAAATAGTTTCCTTATTTTACATATAAGAGAGATTCAAACGTTAAAAAAAACATAAAATAAACAGTTAGTTTACGAATATTATATAATCTAAAAGTAAATTTATTGACTGATCAAATAATGTTATTATTGTATAAAATGACTTAAAATGTAATTATAAAATACAATTTCAATCGGCTGGGGCTTTTTTGTATAGAAATGTGCATATACTCTATGAAGCGTCAAAACTTAATTGATCGCTCCCCAGTACCTACATCCGACACATATATCTCTCCTAAAATTTCAAAAAAACTTCTTGGCGTCCATCTAGAGACTGATCTTTCATTGAAAACTTATTTCTGCCTACCTCTTCGGGTTAGTTAGTCAAAGCAGCAGAAAGATTGATAAGGGGTGTGCCAAAGAGTTGTCACATAACACAGCATCTTAAGGAGCTCCACTGGCTGAAATGTTCAGAAAGGATACAATACAAGTTCTGCTGGACGGTCTATAAGGCGTTGCATGGAATGACACCAGCTTGTATATCTGAACTCTGCATCAACGAGAACCTGAATGCCAGACAGTCTACATCGCGATCAGCTAAGTCTTCTGCGATCGGTAAATTGACTGTGCCAAAACGCTGTCCAAACACAAACTTTAGCGACCAAGCCTTCGCGGTAGCCGGCCCTTCAGCCTGGAACAATCTTCCAGCAGACCTTAAGTGCATTGAGAATCAATCAGAGTTTAGATCGAGACTCAAAACGCACCTTTTCAAATTATCATTTGCTGACAGGAAGGGCTGATCGACTTCGTCAGGTGCAGCCCTCATACTAAATATGTTTATTATTATTGTTATCATTATTATTATTGTATTATTATCTAGTTGATAAAACGGAGCATATTCTACAGCGCCCTTGAGATGAGTAATTCATAAATTAGCAAATTTATTAGTATTATTATTAGTTACGTTTTCAGTTAGCTTTTGTGAATATATTTTTTTTCCAAGTGTCATTGTCGGTATTATTTTGATAAAATATATACATTTGCTTCGTATGTATTTATAAAATGATCATCGGAAAGTATAAAATCGAACAAAGGTGTCATTTAATCAAGTGAAATACGAGTTAAGCTTATTAAATCCCTTTCATAACACGAGCATTCTTTATTCGAATTATTTCCATTAAAAAGGCGCGGGTCTGTTGGCGTAGGACGCGGGGGATACCTCACAACTCCAGTAATAATAATATTCTGGGGTGGTAATGTAGAATAAGCGAAGAAGAGCTGCCATAAAAGCACAAAAATAACTATTTAATTGTTGATCGCATCCATAGATGTCGCCAATGTATAACACATACTTGTTTGATCAATTTAATGATTACGTAGATTTTCAGAAAGATATCGGAAGAATGGTTGGAGCTAGAAACAAAATAAATGGTGAACTCAAAGTCATTAACGCAAATAGAAATATATCGACTGAAGCAAAGATGGCAGTGCACGATGGAGTTCAAGTGCTGACTTTTATGTTTGGAAGCGAAGCCTGGAGTTGGCAGAAAAAGGATGAAAGTAGGATAAATGACGTAAAAATGAGGTCACTAAAAAGAATGTGCGGATAAACAATGTAAGATAGAATATCAAATGATGAAGTAAGAAAGGAAAGGTGGATGGATGCATAATAAATAAAATCAAGAGAGGGTCACTACGATGGTTTGGACGTATGGAATGAATGGATGAGGGAAGAATGGTTAAAAAGATAGATAAAAGTAGTGTGAATGGAAAAAGAAGTAGAGGAAGGCCAAGGAAGACATGGCATGACTTAATTAATAAATTACTAAAAGGCGGCCATGTTCGAAGTAGGAATAATCGACGAGCGTGCATGTCACGGTGTGTGAATGTAGAAGACGCGCGAGAGTTTTGTCAGGATAGAACAATGTGGCGATTCATCCTCTCTGCCTACCCCTCCGGGGAAACGGCGTGATGGTTTGTTAGTTAGCTAGTTAGATTTTCACATTTGGTGGCAATATGTTTTTTTTTTTTACTTTTATATTTCGTATAAATTGTGTTTGTCGAACGACGTTTCAAAGAACATTGCGGTCTACATCTTATGGGTAGTTAATTATATGACTATCTTAAGATGGAAACTGCAACGATCTTCGAAACGTAATTCGAGAAAGATACTCGTATGTAGCACGGATATACCCTGGGACCAAAAAAAATAATGATTGCGATATTTTTATATTAAATGTATTTAAAGTAAATCATAATTTGTGCTGAAATATTTAAAAACGGTATATTTCTTTGAACAATTCATATTTATAGATATAGCCAAAAAAATTGCTCAAAATATTATTTCATAAGAATATTTGTATAGACCATTAAAACGTTACTTTAAAATTGTGACAGTATACTTACGTATTCAATTTTTTTTTAATATTAAAAACGATTTCACGAAATTGGTCAATTACTGCTTAAATAAATTTACAAATTACGTGTCGACATTTAATAAGAGTATTCAATGGCAAGGGTATTTTAAATAGATCCGTTTAAATTTTTCAAAAACAATGAAATAAGACGATAATTTTTAATAACTACTTCCACTTTAAGTGGAAAAACATGCTTTTATTTAATTATTATTTAATATGAACTTCCATCACACGATTCAAATAAAATTATTTGATTATCTTAAAGATTTAAAGTAAATGTAATGTGATTTAAAAAAGAATTTCAGGATAGGAATGTTTGGCGGTCCATATTTTTCTACCCTCTTGATGTTAGTTAGTTAGTTTTATATTTCTAAAATTAATTTATTGAAATAGAATTTGTTTCACTGCTTCGGGTTATCTTTAACCATTGGGGTGGATGAAGACGAAGGAGGGGTTAACATTACCTGGACAGAGTGATTGGTCTGTCTATTGCCTGAACATTTTTTTCGAAAGAATGCACTTCGCACCCTCGAATATATCACCGTGAAGCATGCTACCTAAATAAAACGTACCTATATATTTTATGATCCAATAGTACCAACGAGTAAAAAATGTGTTTTATTTACAAACAAACAAACAAACCATCACGCCGTTTCCCCGCAGGGGTAGGCAGAGAGAATGTATCGCCACACTACTCTATCCTGACATACATCTCTAGATTCCTCCACATTCATACAGCGAGTCATACACGCACGTCGATTCTTCCAGCTTCTAAAATGACCAACCTTTAAAATTTTATTAATTTGGTCATGCCATGTTTTCCTCGGTCTACCTCGACTCCGTACTCCATTTACACCATTAACGTATACTTTTTTAACCATTATTTTTTCACCCATGAGCTCCATATGTCCGAGCCAACGCAGCGATCCTTTCATAATTTTGTTCATAATACCTTCTCTCGCTCTACATTTCTTTATAATATCAGCATTTGAGATTCTGTCGTACATCGTTCTACCACACATACGTCTTAGGGACCTCATCTCTACCGCATTTATTCTGCTCTCATCTTTCTTCTGCCAGTTCCATGATTCGCTGATTGATTGATCAAAACATGGTTTTAATAACAATTTCAACTTTCTGTCAATGTGACGCACTATTGATTAATTATTTTCTTTAATTAAATCCAATTAATTCAAGTTACAAAAAAATATAAATAAAAAATATTTATTTTAATGGATCACATTTTGTGTATGATGATGCATTTTTTATTTTTTCGTGGGTGTGAATCTGTTTATCGTGTTTTTATCAAGGATTGAGAATTTTTTCTTAGCAGCACTTAACTGATTAGCTGGGCGACGTGATTTGTTCCGAGCACGCGAATAATAAATACATTTGAATGGAATATCTGCTCGTATTATTCAGGAGAAGCTTTTGGATAAACGCGTACTTTTGGATGCTTACTGATAATACTGTAGGTAATATAGAATACGCACAGTTGCCCTACATTTTATTGAATAATCAATAATTACAAAGCAAACCCGCACATTTGTAAACTAACTAACTAATAATAATAATTATTATTATATGCTAACTTTTAAAGCGCCGTTTTTGTGATGTAATCACCTCAAGGGCGCATATGTGCGCTCAACGTAGACGATCGCCATAAGCGCAGCTGTGCGCGCTTCGCAATATTCGAAAGATGTATTTCAAAATTAATTCCGATTTTCTCACAACGACATCTATAAATATTTTAAAATATTAACAAACCAAAAAGGATCGCAGGACAAAAAATATACAGGTAATAAACACATCAGTAATTAATTTTAATCACTGTTAGTGAAATCCGGGAGTCGACAAATATTCCGATGATGAGAGAATACTTATGCACCGTATAAGTACATGTTGAAAGGAATGCGTTTGAGAAATTTAAACAATTTTTTTTATTTAAATACCATTTTTTTGGGAATTTTTAAACTGTTGAATTGAAACAATGTCAAAATTATTACGACAGCTGTTTGCTAAACAATTTTATCATCATCAGTTCAACTCAGTTGATAGTAACACAAATTTCAAGTAAACCGTTCGCATGGCAATATATTTTTTTTCAGGAAATATTATTTAACATATAAAGTATTAATTGGAAATATTGTTAACTAATTTCAACCATACATCTCCAGAAGAGTTTTAGCGTTCTTAATGATGTTATTGTTATTATATGGACGAGTCATAGACGGCTCCCTCCGCTTACCCGAAGTTATGTTGTTATAGGCGCAGCGGCGCCTTTCGTCAGCTTCACTCGTGCACTCCATAGGCCCGTCCCCCGTCCATGCGGGACTTACGTTAAAAAAAATATATGTATATTTGCAACCAAGGGGGACCCAGACCACATTTAAGCAACGCTACTCTCCCTCGATGTCCCGCCGTACACACAGCAATACAACAGCAAAAGAAAATACACAATTTATACATAGATAACGTGTGTTCGAGAAATAATAAAAAGGAAATAATGCACAGTAGGAGGGAGGAGACAAGATGCAGGATGAGAGAAATCTTCTTCTTAAAGTGCCCTGTCAGGTCACGCCGACGTTGGCGATCACTCTGGTAAACTCTTCCCTATCCTGTGTTGTCCGGAATAGCTCTTCCACAGTTCCGATTCTCGTCCATTCAAGAGATCTGCCTTCTCCCTGCCCCCCTGCGGCCCTCTATTTTTCCCTTCAATTTTTTCCCCGATTTTTCGATAGTTTGGGAGAAAATACGTGGCATACCGGCGCGCTGTTTCTACAAATATGTGGCGATAAATGGGTTAAGACGTGTTTTAAATCTAAATGTGAACGCTGCATCTGATTGATATTCGCGATCGATTAGAAAGTACAATAGAACAAAATATGCAAGATTTAAATTGGGTTTGAAATATGAAAAATATGAGTTTTCAGCTTAGATCTGAAATCTGTTGGATCATTTATGCATCTGAGGTGTGAAGGAATATTGTTCCAAGCTGATGAACCGGCTACCGCAAACGCTAGATTCCCGAAATTTGTACTAGAACACTACAACTTACTATCACGCCGTTTCCCAGGAGGGTTAGGTAAAGAATTTGGACCGTTACACTGTTCTATCCTGACAACTCCCGGATTTCTTCAATTGTACCTACTTCGAACATGCCGCTTGTGATGGTTTTGAGTGGACCATTTATTTTGTTTCCAGCACCAACCCTTCTTTCGATGTCTATCTCCATTTTTTTCATCTCTTGTAATGCTTTATACCTTGCTTCCTTGATAAGTCATTGTTTAAATCACTCAGAATGCATATAAAATTAAATTAAGGATTGAATTGAAATGGAATATTTCACCCTCTTTCCTGCGCAATACATTATATCGCGTCAAGTGTATCCCTGATTCACGCGTTCCTTGAAGCCGCATCCTTTGGGCGCTTCCAGGAATTAGGGTCCCGAGGGAGGGAAGTGGACCAGGAATACAGAACACGGCGGGATCTACCACGTGTTAATCATTATGGTCCGGCAATAGCTACAGTTACCTCGGCACGTTTAACTTGGCTTTTGGAGCGCAAAAACACCGCACGCGCATAAATGAACAATAACTTTAAATAACAAGTGATAAATAATTATACAACACCTATTGTAATCATGAAAATGTATTTGAATATGTTTTAATGCTTCAAATCTGCCTGCAGTACACAGAAAAATATGTATCATAGGAATTTCACAGAATCGTAAAAATAGTTTCGGTCAAAACAATGGGCTTTTAAAAAGCTTTGAATTCGTTGTTACGATGAGTTGGTTTATTTGAACGTTATTAAAATGTTGTTAGTGTATTGAAACTATTAATAAATATAGATAGAAGTGCACAATGGAGTTCTTGTACCGACCCTTATGTATGGAAGTGAAGCTTGGAGTTGGCAGAAGAAGGATGAAAGTAGGATAAAGTCACTAAGAAGGATGTCAGGAAAAACAATGTATGATAGAATATCTAATGATGAAGTGAGAAAGGAATGTAAAGCGGATGAATCCGTAAGAAATAAAATCAAGAGAGGGTCACTAAGATGGTTTGGACATATGGAACGAATGGATGAGAGAAGAATGGTTAAAAAGATATTTACAAGTAGTGTGAATGGAAAAAGAAGTCGAGAAAGGCGAAGAAAGACATGGCATGACCAAATTACTCAATTACTGACAGGCGGCCATATTCGAAGTAGGAACAATCGACGAGCGTGCATGTCACGATGTGTGAATGTAGAAGAGGCGCGAGAGTTATGTCAGGATAGAACAATGTGGCGATCCATCCTCTTTGCCTACCCCTTCGGCGAAACGGCTTGATGGTTAGTTAGTTAGTTAGTAAATTAATATAGTAAGGGAAGTTTTATTCCTTATATTTTTGATGGCGCTACATCCCAAATCGAGCCTTAATCTCCTTTAACTTTGCCTTTAACTCCTCCTGTTCTCTCCGTCTTCCAATTTGTAACTTAGAGATGTGTTTAAAATCTTAAAATCCAAAAATAAACGCTACATCTGATTTAAAAACAATATGATAAAACAAATGTACAAATTGGATTTAAATTTATATATGAAAGATAAAATGCGGGTTTTCGGTGTTAAACTGAAATCTGTCGGGAAATAATTTTTCTTTCAATATTTTTTCACGTCCGTCGTCCTCCCGCCTCAGCCTAAATCTTCCAATCCATATTCTACCCCCCGGATGTCCAGACATGATTCTCTTAGGTACCCACGCATTTTGCATTCTTGTATGTGTCCCGCCCATCTCAATCTAATACGTCTTATGTATGTTGAGTTATACTAAGAACAGTATCTCAATACTTATAAAGGAAAGTTCAGTTTAAATAAAGCTGTAAGTAAGATAAATGGTACATATTGACATCAACGTGAAAAATTATATTTGTAAAGTTTTAAACGTGTTTGATACTAACTTTTCCACTATTTCTCTACCTAAACGTTAACACCTGTTACTACGATCATTAAACTAACTTTAAATGTATAAAACTTACAAGTACTCGACTTGCTTCATCAAAGAGCAAAGCGCTCTATCTTTTCATCCACCCTGGTCTAAATACTCTACCCATTATTTATTGTTTCTTGAGCAATGATGCAAAATTCCATATTAAATAATCAATAGAATGAATTTGATAACATTTTGAAGTTCTTGCTAGAGTTGGATTGTTTTAAGTGCCTAATTACAGTTATTTAAAAGAATAGTGGATCCGTGGAATATAAATTAAATAAACACAAAAGTCCAGATCGTCCAGTTGACAACATATGCACAATATAACATTATGTGCCATATTATTCTTATTTTGTTATTATCATTGTATTTTATTTTATTAGTTTTAGATTTATTTTGTGGACGTTGGACGATCAACATGGGCACCACTCGATTCCATCTTCATTATAAATACCTTTTTCTGCTCAGTTTGGAGATTTCTCAAATCGAATCTTCATTCAAAACGTGTGACACGCAGTATGAAAGAAGATGATTTGAAAGACGTATGCCAAACTTGAAAAGCGCGGCTGTCTATTGGACTTAAGCGGCGTGATGATAGGACAGCTAATTTTGATTAAATTTATTTTCGTTATATAAATATAATAAATACTAAAAATAAACATACTATCAAATGATGAATACGTGTTAGTCCACATACTCGTATCAGAATGGTTGCAGCAAATAAAAATGAGACCTAAATTCCACTTTGGGCCCACAAGGACATACGGCATTACCAGTCCGAACGAAAAACCCTTATAATTTAAAATAAAAAACCTTTATGTAAATTAACTTTGTCCCAAAACGCGATTCGAGCCACATTTCGTCCCTTTCCGTCCACAGGATTGCGGCATGCTGCGGACTCTGTCTAGCGTAAGAAACCGTGAATTTCTATTATTCTGTGTATCGTTTATTGAAGAAAAAAATGTATCTCTAGTTGTGTTCGCACGAACCTTATTTGTACAAGGAATGCATGAAATGTTTCTGTCTGTAAACATATTTATTTTAAAAATAAAATTGCCATTCTAATTAGTTTATTATTTCCTCTTTTTGTGTCATTTCAGTTCCCCGACGTAAACATATTTTGGAAGCAAGTGTCTTTATACGTCACGCGTAACAATTCCTACACAGACTGCTACATTCACTTATGTTTTGGAGCTACGACATTTGTCTTATGTCGGAAGACGTCCCTCGATATTTTCTGTGTATAATTGTATCATTAAGTATTTTAGAATCATTAATACATACATTTTACAATAATTAGAATCATCTATCTACCAGTTTTTGACTTTATTTTCAGACTTCAGGGTTACTGAACAACTCGGTCCAGGTATATTCAAAATATAGACGGTTCATATCAATTCGCACATGTATCCACTATGAGAGATCTCGGGGTCATCTATGAGAGTAGATTAAGTTTTCACGCTCATGTTGAGAGAATTTGTGGCATTGCGCTGAAGATGTTGGACTTCATCATTCAGGTTTTCAGAGATCCCAATGTGCTCAAAGTACTATACAATTCATTGGTTCGGAGCAGACTCGAAAGTGGTTCTGTGATATGGGGTCGCACGAGGCGAGATATTCCCTTATGCTGGAGAGGGTCCAGAAAAAAATTCTGAGATATCTCTACATGAAGGAGCTATCCATGGCTCTATCCCACAGCATTTCTTTTGGGAATGTTGGGATCCATTCTTTGCAGCTTCGAAGAAATGTGTTTCTCATAATCCATTTCTTTAGATTAATAAGAGGATATTTTGAGAACTCAACCGTGTTGGAGAGTGTAGGTCTTTTTGTTACCGGCAAATATCACGGACAGCGCCAGCAAAGATTGTTCTTACTTCCGAAATAAATAATAAATAAACTGATTCAATTAAGCACTTTTCCGCGGCTTTATGAATATGATTACTCATTTAAACGGCGTTCTATACAAATACTACACTAGGGCCAATTTTTTATCATCAATGTTTATATTTAATTTTCGTACTTAACACTAAGGGATTTCAAAGTTAAATTATATTATATTATAAATTAAACAAAAATAGAAATTAACGAAACACAATTTGTGGTGTGACATACGAAAAAAATATTGAAATATTTTGTTTTAACACCACTTTATTTTGTTTCTTAACACTTCCAACTGGTTTCGGTACAAGCGTTGCTTTATCAGGGTAACAACACACAAAAAATGTTTTGATGAAGCTCCGCTTTGAACGAAACCGGTTTAATTGTTTCATTTATTTCTAAAAATAGCTCGCCACAAATTAAGCAATTCATATGAAAATAATTAAAACAATTTTTATATTTTAATACCTTTATCATTAGGAGAGCAATCACTTAATTAATTATGGGAAAAGGTTATCAATGTAAACTTTCGTTTTAATTCATATAAATTCTCATCATTATCGCCGTCTCCATTTTAAAAGCAAAAACAAGTGCATTGTATAACATGTTATTATATTTATAGATATGAAATAATCTACAGTTATAGAAAAAAATCTTACCCCGTCCAATAACTTCTTTGGGTTATAACGGTAATGACTATTCAGTAAGTTATTTTTTTAAATTAATTTACTGGCAAAAATGTTATACACATCGAGACGAACATAAAACAAAAAATCTAAATCTAGGACTATGATAATGAATTCACTCAAATGATCCAAGGTATAAATAGCGATTTCTAGTCAGGACGAAGCTTCGGTTACTGTTTTTTCTACCTACATTTTAACAAAGGATAATTAATCAAGGACTAACAACAAACAATGTATAAGTTGTACAAAAAAATCCTTGATAATATGTTGTATGGAAAGAAATGGATTTAAAAAAAATATATATATATTTATTGTTTTTAAATAAATTTACATGACTTTGCTGTTCTAATAATAAAAAATACATTTTAGAAAGTAAATCTGAAAGGACCTAATTGTGAATCACCTAAAACAATTGAACTCGTGTACATTCCATTGTTTCATTCAAGGGCGAATTTTTAAACAGCTTCAGATTTGGCCGTCCTTGTAATAATGGAAACAATACCAAATTCCATTGCTTCATATTAGTAAACACCCTACACCCACACTCCTATACACTGCACAGCCTAATGTGGCTGGACCTTGAGACAATAGACAGCGGTCACGCACACAGACGAACCTCACAAACCCAATACACTCTCGTGCACAATATAAATACTGGCACGGTGGGTATAGGGTAACCATATGTCTGCTCGCCATTGTTATTATACGGCAATATTTTTTAACATTAAATATATTGTAATCCAAAATTAAACGCGTTATTCCATTCTCTCTTCCTAAACTTTGAAATGATAGTTGCAATGCGTTGAGAGACGAACGAATGCTTTTTAAAAAAGGTTGAATCAGATGAAAGTGGATGATTTGTAAACCATTTTACGAATTGATCATCTCAGTGGCACCATAGAAAATACGCTGTGTTACAAACTAGTTATTAAATAAATATCATATTCAGTGGCGGTACTTCCATACAAGCCGAAAAGCCGGGCTTGCCTTAAAAAATCTATAATAAAACGATGTTTTTTGCGCGTTTGAGCCGTCAACGAATAAAATAATATTTTGAATTGCCGCGCGAATTAAAGCGATTTAATCCGTTGCGTTGCAACACGAGACTCCACTGACATGCGCAGAAATGGCCAACGAGTATGTTTTGTTCCACTCATACGCAGGATCGTATCTACAACAAGGAAGAAGAAGAAGAAGATTTTTTTATCGTTTCTTGAACAATGAAATAAAACTCCATATTAAATGTTGTATCTATCTATTATTAAGTTTTGACACATGGAAAGAAAGAATTGTAAAAAAAGTATATGTTTACCATGTAAATGAAACTAGAAATAGAGGAAGACCGAGGAAAACGTCGCACGATAAAATTAGTCAAATATTGAATGTCGGCCACGTGAGGAGTCAGAGAAATCGGCGCGCGTGCATGACACGATGTTGAGGAAGCGAGAGAAATATGTCAGGAAAGAAAAGTGTGGCAGTCCAATTTTTCTGCCTACCCCTTCGGGGAGACGGCCTGATGGTTAGTTAGTTAGTTAGTTTAAGTGTTATAATTAAAACAAATGAAAACGTATATTTTCTAGAAGTTTTATAAAATGATTCCGACGGCAATCCTAGCGTACCAGAATATGGCATCAAGATGCCGAAACCGGTCAGAACAAGTCTCAATATAAGAATTTTTTTGTTATTTGTCGATATTATTCCATTTTTAATATAACATGTTTACATTATTTATGCCTTAATATGTAATCTTTTGGAGAATAGAAGTAAGATTTTTTTGGCGTTGTCGAAATTTGATATTAATAAATTTTGTCCCAGATAAAATCGCGAGCAGAGGCTTCCTAAACGAGTTACCTACTCGCGTTAGTTGAAGGTATAATACACGGAGATTGCATCGTTTAAGGTGTGTAGTAAGGGATGACTTCGGATGCGTTGGATAGGTCGGGGCGGCTGCGAGCCCGTAACAGTAATCTTGAGAACGCATTCCGGGAGGCGGACTGCAATGAGGCCTGCACCCGCTATTCGGCTACCGGACTTGAATCTTAACGAGAAAAGTGCCTTTAATTAAGTCGTAGTGGTCCATGTTTGAATAATCTCCAAAAAGAAATAAGTTAAATAAATTGTTCGTCAGAAATAAAGAACTGATTTTCGTATACTTGTGTTATATTTTTTATCATCTCAAACAGAACTGAATATTATTATGTATATATTTCACTGTTTAATTGTAACAAAGAATGTAACACATTTCGCATTGCTAGGGCATTATCAATTGTTATTTAAAAACAGGATGAACCATCATTTTAGTCAAAGTTATTATTTATTAACGTGCAGTTCTAGATCATTATTTAAGCACCAAAGGTTTATTCAGTGTATGTAAAAATAACTCGATGAAGAAGTTTTTTATGGATATATTTATTTGTTAAATAAAAATTGTGAATAAAAACGCAGTGTACATACAAATATTACATGGTTAGCTAACCACAACCGGTTTCGGGAAACCATAATAATAATAATAATTAGGCTAATTTGTATAGCGCCGTTTTCGTGAATAGCTCACCTCAAGGGCGCTTTGACAATGTTTTTAGTCATGAGAGCTGCATGTGACACCAGCAATCAGATAACCGTTGTTTACATTTTATGGAATATTTTGAAAATGTGGGTTTTTAGGTGAGATTTAAAGTCTGTCGGATTGTCAATGCATTTGAGGCGTGCAGGAAGCATATTCCAGGCGGACGGACCTGCCACTGCGAAGGCCCGATCTCCGAAATTTGTCCGGGGGTTGCGCTTAGGCTCAACTAATCTGCCTATTACCGAGGAGTTTGCTGATCGAAGCGTAGATTGCCGCAAGTTAGGGCTATCAGCAACACAATGTTCAGATATATAGGCTGGTGCCATTCCGTGAAGCGCTTTAAAAACCGTCCAGCATAGTTTATACTGGATTCTTTCAGGACACTTGAGCCAATGAAGATCTTTTAGATGGTGTGAAATATGCGAGTTTTTTGGAACACCTTTTATAAGTCTTGCTGCCGCATTGAAAACGGATTGAAGTTTGTTCGTTTGTTTCTTGGGTATGTTGGCATATATGCCGTTGCAATAGTCGAGTCGAGATACGACGAAGAAATCAAACCATGGTTAAAATCAAATCTAACATGTAATTGGCCTTATATGAGTACTTCTTTGTGTATATTTGTATAAATATATATACTTATTCGTTATTTGTAACCCTAAAATAAATAAACACCTATTAAAAAAAAATTCGAATCTAGATTTTGAACATTATTTGGTCTAACATACGATGAGTAAGATGCGAGATACCGAAAGCAAAACTGACAATTTTTACCAAATTCATTTTATTATTTTTGCATTACTACAAACAAACCATCACGCCGTTTCCCCGCAGGGGTAGGCAGAGAGAATGGACCGCCACGCTACTCTATCCTGACAAACCTGTCCAGATTCCTTTACATTCATACAACGAGTCATACACGCACGTCGATTCCTCCGACTTCTAGCGTGACCAACCTTTAAAATTTGATTAATTTTGTCAAGCTATGTTTTCCTTGGTCTTACTAAATTACTAATATACGCATTTAATATTGATACAAACGTTTCATAAAAAAATATTAGGCCGTAATTTGAATTATTTAAATTATTCTAATTGACATAGGAACAAATACACATAAAGGTTCGAAAAACATGAAAAATTGACAGTTGATATATTATTTTAACACCTGATGATGTCAACATAGGTTGACGAAACAGCTGTCGCGAAAAATATAAATACAATTGTGATACATAAAACAAAGTTTTTTAATTTAACAATTTATAATATAAGATAACAATTAATACGAATGAAAACGTCATTTTTCTATAAGTTATATTATCTAAGGCCTTAGATAGGCGAAACATGTCATTCACATAAAATATAATAAAACTTCTAGAAAACAGATGTTTTCATTCGTATTAATGATTTAATATGGAGTTTTACATAAATGTTCAAGAAACAATAAATTTATGTTAAACTTTGCATTCTGTTATATGTAACAAAACTAAAGACTTGTTTAGCTTCCTTTAGATTATTCTAAACATTTTGTTTGGAATCTTTCAGGCACATTTTTGTCTGAATTGTATAGAAGATAAAAACTTACAAAACAGTATGCACCATTGCAGTATCGATTACCATTGTAGGAAATGATTTATTATGTACCGAGGCTGGGTACTTTGAGGTACCGAATGTACTGGCCGATGTACAATGTACCTTTTATTATTCTTAAAAACCTTAAGTTAGCGAATCCCACGTTCACGTAATACTTTTTATTGTAATACACACGTTTCACATGAAAAATTGTATAAACTTTCGATCGAGCTTTGAATGCTTTTGTGTATAGTAGGTAGGTACCTTCGACAAATTGTTTTTGTATTCACATGAATAGTTACAATAGGGATGTGGTTTTCTTAAAATATTTATAATAGCATTATTTTAATCAAATATCAAACAATTTGTATAGGTTTCCATAACGAGTATAACTAACTAACTAACTAACTATCACGCTCTCCCGGAGGGGTAGGCAGAAAAAATGGACCGCCACACTATTCTGTCCTGACATACTTCTCTCGCTTCATCTAGATTCATACATCGTGTTATGCACGCACGTCGATTTCTCCAACTCCACGCGTGACCAACATTTAATATTTCATTGATTTTATCTCATGTCTAACTCCGTTCACATTGTTAACATACATATTTTTCACCATTCTGTCTTCATTAATTTTTTTCATGTTTCTAAAACATCTTTACTAACCTTTTATTATTTTTTCATAACACTTTCAATCGCACCGCATTCACTTATTATGTAATATTTATTAATACAAAAACAATACATTTGGCAACGTACTAACAAGTATAAACATGTTACTATCATAAAATATTATATAATATAACATTTAGAAAATTTAAATAATCACTTGAAGTGAATCTCTCACAAAAAGGGCGCTACATAAATCATCATATCGTCATCATCATCATCCTCAAATGAAGAATAGTTTCCAATATATTATAGCACTCATATATTTCTTGTTTTTACATTATTTCATTTTGTTTTTTTTAATTATAACCGATTTCGCACTTGTCAGATCTTCATCGGGGTAAAAAAACAAACATATTCGTTTTCTTACCCTGACGAAGATCTAGTGGGAGCAAAACCGGTTGGTAGTTTAAAATACAAATTAAAATAATATTAAAACAAAACATAAAATATGATTAAAAGAATTATTTACTCTTACTATACCAAGTTAACAAATAATTAGTTTTATTATATTTCAAGCTGTTAAATTAAAAAAGTTTGTTTTCTGTATCACAATTGGATTTTAATTTAACAGTGATCAGTGAATTTAATTTAATCAGAGCCATAATGTAACCTAACAATACGACATATTATATTTTTAGATAAACTTAAGACGTTAACACTGTGGAATTCCATAATGACGAATTTTTTAATAATTAAATCACTGTTTTTTCTACTTTTCAAAAGTGGAAAAAAACAGTGTTTTAATTCATAAAAATGCGTCATATTATTGTATATAATCCTATCATTTTTCGTTTTTAAGAGCCAATTGTTAATTTAAGATTGACTGGATTCGTTTTTGCGGACCACAAAACAAGTAGGACTACACAAATTTATCATTTTCTACCAATATGGCAAATTTGTTACCAATATTGCACTAATGCAGTTCAAAAAACACGACTGGGTCTATTGAAATTAACGGGTCTTGTCACAGCCAAATATGTGTAATAAATTCGCCAAAACGAATTTGTTTTCGTCGTTTGACTTATCTACACTGTAGGTATATCGCTTACTTCGGTGGACCCGTGTGATTCGTTTTAATGCCAAACTGATAGCAATACGCTGTATTCAAATTGCCAAAATGCTGCGACACGAAGGCACTTAGTAAAATACCCTCTCGTGTTGTCGTCAAACGTTCGAAGTTTGGCGAGCTTTTTTTATTTTGTGCCAATCCCAATGCTAAATTCTAATCAACAATCTGCAAAAGACAAAGTTGACGGGCTGGTTTTTTAATTTGAGTTTAATACTTATCGAATAAAATGTTCACCTTTTGTCAATAAAATATGCAATATATTTTTTATGAACTTTGATACGAAGCCAATACTTGGTGGTTTGATATATTTAAAAATAAAATTAAACACTTTTTCACTTAGTATAAACCACTTTATTTGAGTTAGTAGAGCCAACTGGTTTCACTCTGTGTACTCTGTAGCGAGCATCCTTAGGATTATATACCAACTTTATTCTGTTGGTGAAGAGACCTGAGGACCCTCGCTACAGAGTGAAATTGGTTGTCGCTACTTACTAAAAAAAAGTTTTTTTCAAATTTATACTTTGGTAAGTCAACAAGCGTTTAATTTTATTTTTAAATATTTTAATGATTTTAATAGTTTGCAGTTAATTTGTGGAGCATTTTTAAACATACTCAAATATTTACTATTTGCATTCTTTCCATGTGTCCAAACCATCCTTTCATTATTTTGTTCATAACGCCTTCATTCGCACTGCATTAATTTCATATATTTGCATTTGACACTATCATATACAGATTTAAGACACATTCGTCTAAGAGATCTCATTTCTACTGCATTTATTTGAATTATTTAATAATTTTAATATTTAATGATAACTCTAATTATATATTTCATATTATATGTTTCCCGATGTCGTAATTCCAAATTGTGGAAACTAAAAAGCAATACAATATAAAGTCTGAAACAAATATGGCAGTGCAAAATGGGGTTAAGTACCAACCCTTATGTATAGAAATGAAGCTTGAAGTTGGCAAAAGAAGGGTGAATGTAGAGATAAATGCCGTATAAATAAGATCACATAAAATAATGTGCGAAAAACCATGTATGATATGAGGCGGGTGAACTCATCCTAAATAAAATTAAGAAAAGGTCACTCATTTAGTTAGACATGTGGGACGAATGGATGAGAGAAAAATGGGTAAAAAAATATATACCAGTAGTGTGAATGGAAAAAGAAGTCAAGGAATCCCAAAAAGACACGGTAAGACCAAATAAATCAATTACTAGAGAAAGGTTATGTTCGCAGGCGGAACAATCGACGAGCTCGCGTGTCACGGCGTATGAATAGTTAAGGCGAGAGAGTTATATCAGGATAGAACAGTGTTATGGTCCATTCTCTCTCTCGACCCCTTCGGAGAAACGCTGTGGTGGTTAGTTAGTTAGAAGCTGAAACTTACGAAGAAACGCTAATTCATAAACTGACCGGGTGTCTATTTTACACGTGAATGACCTATGCAAACCAGATCTGCGACTGTGTGGGCGATTTCAGTTTATCGAACCGTTCTTTATGAGTGAATCTATTAAAAAATGCATACGAAAAAAGCCTTGTCATTGGCTGTGCAGAATACATACCAAGTCTTCTATTTGTCGAAGCTTTGAATCAATAACCATTCTGTAGTATTCCACTACATGGGTCGGATATCCACAAACATAGATACACCAATATCTGTATACATTTAAACTCGTGATTTATGAACGATGATACTGAATATTAGATTAACGTTATATACAATATATCACGTTGTACACAGTATGTTTTTTTTAATCTATCAGAACTGCATTGTTTATGGGTGAAGTTCTTCTTCATCGTCGCTGACATCGGTGGTGACACTTCACGAAATATCAATAGATCGGCAACTTGCAGAACCAATATATAAATAAATAAATATTTTTTTGTAAACGTACAACGATAACCCTGCGAAATTCCATCATTATGAATTGAAACACTTTTTTCAACATTAAAATTAATATTTTAGACATGTTTCGAAGATATTGTACCTTCATCATAAATATTTTAAAATGTTTATTTATATATTTTTTTTATGTACACAACAGGTCGTTTGGACCCAATTACTGTATACAATTTTTATTTTTTAGCCATTATATTGATTCTCGTGACATGTGATAGGTAGCTAATCTATCGCCATTTTATTGTCACGTGAATTCTACACCAGACCAAAGACAGTGTGACAATCACACTGCCATCGCCGGGAATCGAACCCAGGACCTTCGGCATGGAAGTCAGAGCTCGTAACCACTCTGCCACGAAGGTCGTTGGATTATATACATATATCAAGGTGAAATAACCCATTGTTTCATGTCTTAAAAACATAAATAAACATTTCTATTGCGTACAAAAATATATTTTTAATTTAAATATGATTGACTGATAAACTCAGTCCTGAAATGTAAGTATTAGTTTTAATGTGTATTCTTCATTTTGTTTTTAAATACAGTAAAAATAAAAAAAATATTCAGTTTTCTTCCAAGTATTCATCTAGGTAACTAACTAACCATCACGCCGTTTCTCCGGAGGGGTAAGCAGAGAGGATAGATCGGCACATTGTTCTATACTGACATAACTCCCGCGCCTCTTCTACATTCACACATCGGGACACGCACGCTCGTCAATTGTTCATACTTCGAACATGACCATCTTTCAGTAATTGATTAATTTGGTCATGCCATATCTTCCTTGACCTTCCTCGACTTCTTTTTCAATTTACACTACTTGTATATATCTTTTAAACCATTCTTCTCTCATCCATTCGTTCCATATGTCCAAACCATCTTAGTGACTCTTTCTTAATTTTATTAATCACGCATTCATCCGCCTTACATTCCTTTGTTACTTCATCATTAGATATTCTATCATACCTACATTGTTTTTTTTTCCGCACATTCTTCTTACCGACCTCATTTCTCCGGCATTTATCCTACTTTTATCCTTTTCTGCCAACTCCAAGCTTCACTTCTATACATATGGGTCGGCACGCAAACTCCATTGTGCACTGCCATCTTTGCTTCAGTCAATATTTTTCTATTGGCAGTAATGATTTTGAGTGCACTGTTTATTTTGTTTCCAGCTCCAGCCCTTCTTCCGATATCTTTTTCCATACTTCCATCTCTTGTAAACATGCTTCCATGATAAACAAATTCGGTCATTATTCATCTAGGCGCAACCGGAAAATACATACAATAAACTAAATATTTAACATAAACTTTTTTTTTAATTTTCAATCTTATGAATTTATTACACTTAGGTACAACTTGATTTTGTAATGTCTGTTGATGAAATAAACTGATTTGATTTAATTTAATTAATTGTAAATATTTGAATCTTATGTTTAAATCAGATATAATATATTGTGACATTTAGCGAGATAGTAAGTAATAACATGTCAATTCTTTGCGCGTAATTAGCGTGAGGACTTCCTACGCATACAATCGATTACACATAACAGGTATCTATAGTAACTCTCTTTTTGATTAGTTACCAAGAGAACATTATGATTTTCACATATTTATTTGAATTGTATTAAAATACTATTAGTAGTTTTACTAGGACTTGAATCTTTCACTTACGTCTGATGGGAAGATTGTTGAAAAGATGATAGGGTGGATTGCTGATTTTCTGGGGAGAATGATATCAAATCAAAACAGTTTATTTTCTCAACAGACATTTCAAACAAAATTAATATTTAAGGGAGCTTTTAAAAACAGGTAAAACAATACATATAATACCAGAGACCCATTAGAGATGGTTCGACATTAGGAAGACAAAATATTAAGTCAAGAGTATTTTCACAATGGAGTTCTGGTCCCAACCCTAATGTATGGAAGCGAAGCATGGAACTGGCAGAAGAAGGATGAGAGTAGAATAAATGCGGTAGAGATGAGGTCCCTAAGACGTATGTGTGGTAGAACGATATACGACAGAATCTCAAATGCTGATATAAGAAAGGAATGCAGAGCGGAAGAAGGTATTATGAACAAAATTATGAAAGGATCGCTGCGTTGGTTCGGACATATGGAACGCATGGATGGAGAAAGAATGGTTAAGAAAGTATACCTTAATGATGTAAATGGGGTACGAAGTCGAGGCAGACCGAGGAAAACATGGCATGACCAAATTAATCACATTTTAAAGGTTGGTCATGTTAGAAGTCGGAGGAATCGACGTGCGTGTATGACTCGTTGTATGAATGTGGAGGAAGCTAGAGAGGTTTGCCAGGATAGAGTAGTGTGGCGGTCCATTCTCTCTGCCTACCCCTGCGGGGAAACGGCGTGATGGTTTGTTGTTGTTGTTGTTGTTGAGTATTTGTCTTCTGAACGTACGTTCACTAATATGAAAGAAGTCGATCTTCGAGGAGACCGCTTTCAGCAAACTAATTGCTCTTCCCACCGGTGTCACCAGAGGCAGGATGGTTCTGGCCGCCGCGCCGGTAGGTTAAACAATGTATGTTGTCGCTGTCGGAGAAATCTTTCAGGACAAAAAGTCCAACATCCTTCTAGCACACCCGAGTTCCAGAAATATCCCCTGATTGAGAAATAGGTTGAAATGGTAATCTCTTCGAAGCTGCAGAGAGTTGGTTCCCAACATTTCCAAAAGACATGCCGATATTTGTGACCCTTATGGCAATTGGGGGTGATCGGGTCGCAATTTAAGAGGTCTTTAATTATGGAGTTAGGATGTGGAGTCCTCCGTAATAAAGTGTGACGAATTCATAAATGTATTTAACTGTCATCAAGATTTCCAAATCTGAGTCCGATTGTATGCCCCTACGAATGAGTAGTAAACCTTTGTATGATACACAGAAAGTCGAATACTGAAATAGATAATAAGAAAATTCACACATGCTGGGACACACAAAAAAACAGATTGAAGAAAATTTGGCTAACAAATGATCAAAATTTCCACCACGGAAAATTGACGTGCGTGCATAACACCCAATTTAATTTTTTTGGAATCTAAATAAGTTTTCTTATGAAGCACTCACTTTGTGGTTAGACATTTTAAAAGTATGAAATAAATAAAATAAAAACTCGGTATGGTTATTATAATTGATGCCAACTAGTTTCGCTTGGACGCAAGCTTCATCAGGGCCCTGATATGACATAAAACTCCATGGTGAATGGTAGAATACCGAATGTATGATAGAATACCGAACGATGAAATAAGAGAGAAATGTAAGGCAGATGACTGCAACATGAATAAAATTAAAAAAGGATCCCAGAGATGGTTTGGACATATGGAACAACGGGATGAGAGTAGAATGGTTAAAAAGTTGCACACAAGCAGCGTGAGTGGAAAAATAAGCCGAGGACGACCGAGGAAAACATGGCATGACCAAATTAATCAATCACTAAAAGGCGGTCACATTCGAAGTCGGAATAATCGACGTGCGTGCATGGTACGATGTATGAATGTAGAGGAAGCCCGAGAGGTATGCCAGGACAGGCCATTGTGGCGATCCATCCTCTCAGCCTACCCTTACGGGGAAATAGCGTGATGGTTAGTTAGTTAGTTTAAATATATATATTGTGATGTCAACATCGGTTGACGAAATGTCAACATAGGTTGATGTCAATATAGGTTGAAGAAACAGCTGTCACGTAAAATAAAAATACAATTGTGATACATAAAACAAAATTTATTTAATTTAACTGTTTATAAGGAATTTGTTTATATCAGATAATCGATAATAATGTATTGTATTATAATGTACGCTTAAGAATTTTGGTCATTTATCAAAAGTGGCGATTGGACCAAAAAAAGTGTGAGAAGACGGATTGAGAGGCATTAGTCAGCTGGCAATACTTGTTTGACAAGATGTTTCTCCATCGGGTGAATGTGTAGGCTTATCAGATGAAATCAGGAATACACTGTTAAAAAGTAAAAGGGGTGGGTACATACTTACCATTGGCGTGCAAATATGTCTTTGTTACTACTTTCGGTAACCGACTATTATTTTTTGGTCATTTAAGACAAATCTCAAATCAATTTTACATTTAAGAGTCCATTGTTTTGGCCTAAACACTATGAAACTCCAACATTAAACTATTAAATTATAAAACTCTGTTTATGTATCTTTTTTTTCGCGACAGCTGTTTCATCAACCTATGTTGACATCATCAGGTGTTACAAAATTTATAAATTTTCGAGATTTTTTGAACCTTTATGTGTATTTGTCACTATGTGGATTTGAATAATTTATTTGATATAATTTTGAAGGTCTTGCTGTTACAGTTAATTAAAAGAACAGTAAGTTACTATTTATAGGGCAAACATAGGTTTGACGAAACAGATGTCGCGAAAGATAAAAAATAAAAAAGTTAACGATTTTATTGTGAAAATATATAACCCTGTATACAGATTTATAACACATGCGTCTAAGAGATCTCATATAAGATAATTGCAAATATATAAAGCTAATGCAGTGCGAATGAAAGTGTTATGAATAAAATATTATCATTAAGATGGTTTGGATACATGAAAGGAATGAATGAAGAATGAATGGTAAATAATAGTGATGAATAGTAAACATTTATATGTTAACGATGTAAACATAACGAGAAATAAAGAAGACCGAAAAAAACGTGGCACGATTAAATCTATCAAATATTATGTCGGTCACGTGAGGAGCTGGAGAAAATGACGTACGTGCATGAAACAATGTATGAATGTTAAAGAATGAGAGATGTATGGTATGACATGAAAGAATAGTGTGACGGTCTATTATTTCTGTCTAACTCTTCGGGGAAACGGCGTGAAAAATTATTTAGGTACTTAGAAAAGTACAAAAAAACTAAATTTGACTTGCAAAGGGTACCTAAATAATGAAAGGCACTTGCGCAAATTTTCTTGCTGGTGAAAGCTTCGTTTATATGAAAACCGGAGCTGTGTTATGTGAGGCAAGATGATTTCATAAAAAAAAATTATAATCCTGTCTGACATTATTGCACGAAGACATTAATTACCTAATTCATATTAGCCACCTGTATTTTACAAAAGCATTTAATGCCAACGTGTTTATTGATTTTTTGTGCAGGTGAGTTAATGAGATAATAAACATTACGAGGTTTCCTGGAAAGGGTAAGTAGATAAGAATGAATTTATTAAAAAACTTAACCAGTTCAAGTTTTAGAAAACCAATTTATATATACATGTTGTCACAAACAAATTTGTTAGCTTCAAATAGATAAAAAAAAATACTATTATACATTGTTAAATAAAACGTATTGATTGTTCGTCATTTTATACAGGATAAATAACGCTTAACTTTAATCTTCGTATAAAAAAATTACAAAGAATGTCCCTCTTACGAATTTAAAATTCTTTAATAATCTTATTGAAAATGATCGTTCGTTTTAAAAACAAGACGGGGTTGAAAATTTACCCGCGAATACACAAAACATAACAATCTTGACAATTTAAAAATAACAAAAGTCAATTAAAATATAGAAATCATTAGAAACAACAAATTTCTTCCAGACCATTTTTTATTTGTTCCGAATGCCCCACAATCCGAAATCAATCATGGACGAGAACCATCCGAGTGTATCTTGAGTATTTATATTATATGATATAATGTCTTCAATCGACTCTATCTTCAAGGCGATGTAGTTATTGTATAATATAAACACATTGAAAATGAAGTCAGCACCGATCACCGAAAAGCCTTTCAAAGAGGACGTAACAGTAAATAAATATACCTACACTAGACCCTAAGTTGATTTAAATATATGTTTTTTTAGATACGTTTTGTTAATATTTATTTATATAATTAAATTATATCAATTAATTACATGCACGAATCAATGTTTTAATGGAATTAAGTTTGAAATACTCGTATACGAGTATATGATATTTTTGATTTGTCACAAGATAAATTTTTTTATGGTTTTATAACTTATATACAGTAGAACCCCTCTCGGCTGGTCCGTCACTCCGTTTGATCCGACCGTGCTCGAGCCGAGCTTGTCCGGAGTCAACCGACAGGATCCGATCAAGAAATGGAGGAACACTGCAGCTAAGTCTACAATTTAATCTGCTAAAAAAAACTTCTTTTTTTTCTAAGTATTTTTTTACTACAAGCCACCTTCAATTTGTATATGTGTGTAGCTACCTTCAATTTGTATATCCGCAGGGGTAGGCAGAGAGAATGGACCGCCACTCTACTCTATCCTGACACACCTCTCTAGCTTCCTCCACATTCATACAGCGAGTCATAGTCATAGACATGACCAACCTTTAAAATTTGATTAATTTGGTCATGCCATATTTTCCTCGGTCTACCTCGACTCCATACTTCATTTACATCGTTTACGTATCCGTTTAAACCATTCTTTCTTCACACATGCGCTCCATATGTCCGAACCAACGCAGCGATCCTTTCATAAGTTTGTTCATAATACCTTCTTTCGCTCTTATTGTAATGTTATTAATGTAGAGGACAATACATACAGTCATTTTTGATTTCAGAGATTATTTATTTCACCATAAATCCGTATTTTTTTTGTATTTTATGATCCGACCTTTTTGTGTTTTAACCCCAGTCCCAAAAGTGACGGATTAGAGGGATTCTGTTGTAGATTGAAATATATAATTATAAGAAGGGTTACGTGTGTTTTAAAATTATGGATGAAGTTATTATGTAATGCTAGTGAATGTGTCTGCTTTGCCTACCCCCACATGGAAGCGGCATGATACTTTACATACAAATACGTTTAGATAATTGTGTATTATTAAGGGCAATAACCACTATGCGACAGCAACAACTGGTGTCCTATAACACGAACTTATTTGATACGACGCATTTTTAAGCACAATTTGTCGTTAATACTGCAATATGCCCTGTCACGAAAAGCCACAATACATGGAAAAAATAAATACAAAATCTATACCAATATTTTTGTTTCAGAACTTATCGCACGCTTAGTAAAACACTGGCTTAACTCAAAAAAGCAATATTAGCTCAATCTGACATGAGTCAGTGTTTTAACAAAAAAAGTCGAAAAACACGTACGAATGAAAAAGACCGATATAGTGTAATGGAGGTCAATTGGCGGAATTTTGACTTAATTTTAACGCGAAACGATGGATAGCGTTAACACAAGCCTCTGTCTAATGTTAACTCAATTATGACCTAAACCATAATCGGTCAGTTTACTATTAAGCGTGCGTTATATGAGATACATTTATTTGATAAACTTGAGGCAAAGGGGAATTCTGTAATGACGTTTTTTTATTAATCAAAACGCAGTTTTTCCGCGTTTGGGTTTAACCTATCCAAAGAAGCTAAAATGGCAGTGCACAGTGGTGTTCTTGCACCGACCCTTATGTATGGAAACGAAGCATGGAACTGGCAAAATAAGGATGAAAGTAAAATAAATGCAGTATAAATGAGATATCTGAGACGAATGTGTTGATGCTCTGTGTATGATAGAGTGTCGAATGAAAATATAATAAATGATTGATGGTGTCATGAACAAAATAATAAAAGGATCATTAAGATGATTTGGACACATGGAAACAATGAATAAAGAATGATAAAAAAAGTACACGTTAACAATGATAATGGAACTAAAAATAGAGGAAGCGAGGAAAACGTGACACAATCAACAAATATTGAATGTCGGCCACGTGAGGAGTAAGGGAAATTGACGCGCGTGCATGACACGACATATGAATGTTGAGGAAGCGAGATAAATATGTCAGAAAAGAAAAGTTTGACAGTCCATTCTTTCTGCCTACCCGTTCGAAGAGACGGCGTGATGGTTAGTTAGTTAGTTATTATATAATAATAATAAAAGTTGCAGTTATTCAATCAAGAGCTTTAGTGTAATAAATCAATCCAAATACTTTAAAAAAATTATTATATATACCCATTCGCTCCGTTAGTTTTAATTCAAGGGATTGGTTTGCAGCAAAGTGTAACATTTTAGCTGGTTCTTGGGATGCCACTTGGATCTTTAATGTAGTAGTTTCCCTTCGTTGCTTACCCATTATGTTCTTGATATTGTTCGTACCCTGGCACTATGTTTAATTTTAATTGTACGTATTACATCTTTTGGTACTGTTAATATTATATATTTAAAATATTTTTTGTTTATATCGTTCTCCTGGCGAAACATATCAAGAAAAATAATCTGAGGAGTGAATAATCAGTGTTTAAATTCATAAAAATATCACGAATATTTTTATTTTAAATAAGTCGTTTGCTTGTCTAAAAATACGAAAAAATACAACAGGTGCGTAAAAAAAACATTGAGAAAAAATGTACGTAAATGTTTTTAATTGAATACAATATGATGATGGCCAAACAAAAAATCCTACAAGTTTTTATCTCGGACATTCTTACATGATACACTGTATGAAAGTTGAGAGTCTAGAAAACCGCGTTAAACATAAAAGTGTGATCATCCTCTCTGCCTACCCTGACGGAGAAAAGGACAATAATTAACTAATGAATACGATAGTAATAAACTAATGAAAATTAAAATAAAACGTAAAAAAACTTTTTAAAATGTATATTTTGTAAATATCTCTTTTATTTAATATATATTTTAAAGAGATTTTGAACAAAAAAAAATTATTTACGAGTATTTTCCATGAAATTTTAAATAAAAACTTAATATTTTTACAATTAACTTTATATTGACGAAAATATCAGTTTTCCTAACTTTGTATTAGATTTAAATAAAGATAATGATAAGATAAAATATTATGTAAAATCTGGAAAACTGATGTTTTCAGTAATACATTATATTGTTTTTTTTAATCCATTTATTACATGTATTGATTTTTTTTGGACAAATAATTATTAATGGGTCCTATTCCTAAACTGCGAAACATGTATAATACAGTATAAACGACTAATTGAAAAGTGGTTGAATCGCGTGTTGCCGTAACATAGTGAACACCCGGTACTCATTTCTGATGCATCATATTTACCTGTGTATGAGAGTTGAGAGGGAGCGGCTGGTCCAGATGTAGGGCTTCCTGTCTGGCCGCGGGGGCGCGCGGTCTCCCTCCGCTCATGTCACCCCCTGCTCCCCCACTACCGTGCCCCGCTAGCGCAGAGCACCCCTCATCCGCGGGTGATACCGTGCCGCCGGCAACAGATCTCTACCGCCCACCACGTGACACAACAGTGATAAGGCTACAGAAGTGTACTTGAACTGAATTATGATATAAAGTTGCACTCACATTCTTATTATCCTTTTCACTTTTATTGCTTTAATTGGGTTACTGTATTATATTATGTACGCTATTCAACATCTATATTTATATATATATGATCGCTCATATCTAGTGTGTGATGTATACGTAAGAATTCTATAAAACAAACTTTTCGTGTTTATATTATCTTTATAAATAATCATTATTTTTTTACTACTATGCTTTCACTTACGTTCATTGATAATTAAAAATTATAATTTTACGTCCTTGGGAAAACTATTAAAAAAACAGACAATCTTAAGCCATCTTAATATACGTATTTGAAGTTTAATTCCATTTGAAGAAAAAAATTTATCGATGTGATTTTCTTACTATATGAGATCTGAATTATAGTATATAAAAACTTTTAATTATCCTTATGTCCGTGAAAAAAAAATCGCCTCTCATATGACCCTATGTGATTAAAGGCGATAAAAGTTTATATTCAAATGCAATATTTTTTCGAATTTATTTTAAATTATCCCTTCCACCTATCTGCAAATATAAATATTCCCATTGATTCATTATGCGTCAATTAAATATAAAATTATGCAGAGATAGTATTATATATATTGGATCACGTAATGTTATTACAATTTTGTTGACATTTAAAACTTAACCTTAAACAAAAATTGCAAAACTACATCGTCTATTCGACATGGACGCGTTTCCTCTACGAGTTTCACAGCTTAATGATTGGAAATTTGATTCATATTAGATAAAGATTGCAAGGTAATAATTAAATTATGCAAATCAGATGTACAGTTCCTTATCACACAAGGCAGCATTACGTATACTCGTAGAAGCATTGCATGTTGTAGCGATGGTTAGATTTGGTGTTTTATGTCTTCATCGCGAATTAGCTCGATGAACTCGTTTAGAAAGCGATTCCTGATAAAGAGGGGCTGCCACCAGCAGCCGGCGATACGATAGCCGCTGATAGAGCGGTCCCCCGCCCACTCCCGCACCCGGCCCGGCTATCGGGAACAATCATTTGATGGGAAACCGCACTCCGTGCACAAATCCGAGACTTATCGAGCCCATCTAAATACAAAGATCTTATTGCTCTCGTGGATTGTTATGAAACCCGAGGACCCGGTCTAGTTGCGCAGACAGAATATGGCCGCAATGCGTACTTTGCAGTTTATTTTTTTTAATGAGAGAAATTAAATTTACTACTCCAACTTTTTGCGTAACATTTAGCATTGGCAATAGGTGCTTTAATTTGAATATAACATATATTACGGCGACAGGTACAAAAGACTGCGGCAAAGTGAAATGAATGCGGAATAAGTATTCAACTTTTTATACAGTATCACATCCTTGTACGAGTTATTCTACTATTATAATACGTATATATACTCTTATATTACATTTAACTTTAATTTAAATATTTTGTTTCACTGTACAACTATTTTTATATGAATTCCCACGACCGCTGGATAACGATAACAGGTACATAAACATCACAGATAACTACCGAAACATACATTTGAATATTGTCCAGTTTGATACGAAGGTACCAATCGATGTTTAATATAGTTTTAAACTATATTTGAGTAACAACCGCGGCACACATCAGGAAAACGATCCAACGACACATTAATATTATAACTGCTTTGATTTATATGATATGACCACACACAAGACCCGCAACTTTGACATTTAGCGATAACCTCACAAAAAAGCTTAATCGGCGAATTTTTTAGAAATAAACTTATTTTCACTGTATTTCACTGCCCGGTTACTTGAAAAACGTAATCATGTAGTTTACTAGGGCTATAAATACGTAATTACCCTGTAAAACGTAATTTTCACCGCTTTTTCACGAATGTCAGTTTTGACATCTGACAGGTTCGGAAAAGCTCGGTAAATTCCGGCTCAGCCCGCGTGTATCCCGACGTCACGGGAAGGCTGGCTTATCGATTGTTTGGTATGGCGTCTGGGGGGCGGCGCGATGCCGGTGTCGGTAACGTAGGGTTCTGCTCTCATCCGCTGATAATACATATTTTACGAGTTTTCCCGTTACGTCTATCATTTCCTCGCCAATTTAATGGCGAAAATGCACCTGGTCATTGAAATTACGCAAACGTACCAACTTCAAACGTATTAAAGTAAGTAAAGTTCTACGTGATAGTTAAAACAATCGAGTTTGTAATAATCGTTATAATATGTTATTTAAATTTTTAAATATACAAATAAGTGTTTTTAATACTTTTTCTCACGAGTTAAAATTAAATTTTGTATTCGAATTATTGGAAGAACTATTTTTTTTAAATTAAACAAAATGTATCCTTATATCTAGATTAGAAGTTGATTCTGATATCTCTACTAGCCAAGTGCGAGTACTGAATGAAACTAAATCAAAATATATTTAAGAGGTATTGCTAATAAGTATTATTTCTCCCTGGAACGGGTCACCGTAGTTGGGAGGGATGAAAATCATATTTGGTACTTGATCAGTAATAATAATCTTTAAAAAATATTATAATATATTATTAATAAATTTAGAATTATTAATGGTAACACATTGATCATTAAAAAAAAAAAACTAACTAACGCGGTGTGATGGGTTGCGAACCTCATCGCCACCAATAGGCAACTCCAATCGTCCAACATCCACAATATAAATCATATAAAATACAATGATATAAAATAAAAATATTTTAACACATAATGTTCTTTTTAGATGGTGCACATGTTGTCAGCAGGACGATCCGGACTTTTGTGTTTATTTCACTTATATTCCACTATCAACCTTTTTTTTTAAATTAATTAGCTATAAATAGACACTCAAAACAATCCAATACAAGCAAGAACTTTAAAATATTATTGAAGAAATTATTCAAATTGTCATTGGAACAAATGAAAAAAATATTTTAACATCTGTCAAAATTCTTTATACGAGTATAATATAAACGAAAAAACTTAAAAAACTAACTTACTAATTAACCATAACGCAGTCTTCTCGAAGGGGTAGACAGAAAGAATGGACCGTCACACCGTTCTTTCTCTGCTTGCTCAACATTCATACATCCTGTCATGCACGCACGTCTATTTTTCCGACTCCCCACGTGGCCTTATTTTTTTATTTTTTCTTTCCATGCATCCAAAAACCTCTTAAAGTCGTAACAAATATTATTAATGTTATTGCAATTTCACAATCGTGTGTGCGTGTTCTTATTTCATATAATAATTGATTGATATTATTATCGATATTTGAGATTTGCATTTTTGGAAAATAGAAATGATGACTCAATAAGATGGTTTAGACGCGTGAAAAAAATTAACGAATAACGAATTCCAAAGATAGTATATGTTAACATTGTGAATGGAGCAAGAAAAAATAAAGATCGAGAAAAACGTCAAATATTATTGTTGTCGGAGAAATCGACGTGAGTTCATAACACTATTAATGAATACATGTTTTTTTATAGCTGAGAAAACAAAACATATATGTTAATGTTTTTAATTGAAATTTTTTGGTTTAAGTTCATTTTAAATAATGAAAACAAAAAATAATTAATACGAAATGTCTTTATTATTATGTATTTAGTGTGCTTCGACTTGTGTTTATGTTCGACCGGTTTCGGCAGCTTGCTGCCATCTTCTGGTACCTACATCAACATTTATTTGGTTTATATAATAAATGATAGTGGTGGGGGTTAAACCTTTTTTTCCTGATTCTAAATAATGTATTACTGTTATTAAGTTGTAGTTGAAATGATTCTTTATAATGTAAATTTTGGGTTAATTTGTTTACTACTCATACATATATAATTAAAAAGCAATTACTAGAGTGGCTACTTCTTGGAATGATTCTATATAATGTGATTTTATTTTATTATTTCAAACACAAAAATCACAATTATTATTAGTAAATAAGTTTATTTTTTAGATAGAAAATAGATGGTGTCTTCGTTGTTTTAATAATTCGATTTAACGTCGAACTTAGAAGTTTCACGTTTACTAACACTGATGACGTACAACGGAGCTATGTACCTAAATATATCCGTAAAAACACATCCTGATGTTACACACCGCCACATAAACACATTCGTGTGTCTGTGTGGTTGTGTTCCCTCGTGTACGTATACAGAATATGTACACAAGACTAGAATCGTTTATCTACGGCATGATGTGCAGAAACCTAGCACATAATTCGCAATATCCGACGAAAGATCAGTTGATCTATGTGTGTCAGAGGTTCTTAAGCTGTTACAGATACGATCATTCATCTCACTTTATTAAGTAGAATTATACTTATCAATATTAACACTTTCAAATTACAGCGTATTATAATTTGATCACGAAAACTTACACTGAATAATGGATTGTGAAAAAATTGTAGTGTAAAACTCATGCGAGCTAAATACAATCTAAAGGATGTTTTTTTTAGAGGTATACAATACATTTTCAAAATTAAAAAAAAACACATTAAAATAATGTTAATGTTTATGATATTGACTTTATTTTATAGATAATTTTATGCCATTATTGTTTAAACATGATTTCGGGCATATGAGCGCCACGGCTAGCTCGAATGAAGCGCAATCGTGAAGTTCAATTTTCGACAATTGTCGTCTTTGTGGATGCGTATCATCCACTAAAGTGTACGTGGTGCGAAAACGATCTATGGTCTTCTGAATAACTTGCTCGGATGGACGATTATGTCGACCGTAAAATGAACGTAGGGCACGATAAGTTTGGCGAACCGAACCTTGATTATCAAAATAAATTTACACAATTTTCAAGCGCTGTTCTGACGTCAGTCTATTCATGGTAAAATGGCAAAACGAATTGACTACAAATCAACTGTCAACTGTCAAATTAACAGTCTGTAGAAATAATGTTGCTAAAAACCAAAAAAAAAACACCTATAGTATCGCAGACTGGATTTGGACTTAGATTATTTGGCTTACAGAGGTTCAGCTCTTGTGGCTATTCTTCTTACGCTTGATAGGAACATTGTTGAAAGGTAATTTGGTGGATTGGTGGTTTATGCGGGGGCTTAATTTGTATAGCCCAGATTGTTCCTCTGAAGGAGAATCGACTTTGAACGCTTGTGACGGCTGAGGGTGTTTAAATTGTAATTTGCGCTTGACTTTTTACATTTTTAGGAAAATTTAATATTTTTATAAAACTATACAATCTCTAGATTTCTTTAGTATGCCCATGCTTCGTGATTATTATCTTTAACCGATTTTCGGAGATCGGGGTTCGATTATGAAGATGGACTCGGCAAACAATATCCAAAATGTGAAACAAGAGAATATCAAGAGTCATGGATATATCCAAAATCCCAGAAAATATTGGTCTATCAATCATAAAAATCTAGATACATGTATTTTATATGGAATTTAATCAGTGCAATATTAAAAAATATATATATGAAGGGGAAGAAGCAGAAGGCACTTCTAGATAGACTACGTTGACCGCATGGAGAATACATGAATTGCAAAAATTGTTAAAGATGAAAACCCAAGCAAGAGATTACCAGAAAGGCCACCAAAGAGATGAAAACCCAACTAGACATAATCATCCCAGAACAGCCCACCGTCACAAACAGATCATACGACCGAAACTAAGAGGAAGAAGGAGAAGAAGAAGGTTTAAAATTTCTAACCACAAAGTGAGTGCTTCACGTGAATAAGTAGTTATCGTTTTGAATGGGTATGATACACTTAAAAAACGTATTTTATATTTTTGTATTTGTAATGTAACTTATACTAATGGTAATTGCCCATAGGTATCGAACAATTGTAGTTTGGCAATAGTATCTAGTAAAGAATATAATAGAACTTAGAGTTCGACCATAGTATAAACGTTAATTATTTATAAAAAAATATATATATATATATTTTTGTGTGATTTATGGCCTTTGAATATTCCCACATTTGGAGAGACAGTCTGATCTATTCCGACACACTGGCGTGGCGTAGGGGGTAAGAGAGCCATACTGCCGTAGAAATGAAAATAACACATTTTTATTTCCGGTACTACGTCGAATCGTGCGTATACGCGGTAAATGCGAATCCGAACAAACAGAAGAAAAAGACCGAGCAGGAATAATGGAATGAATGCCCCGGGTTCTAAAGCTTTTGTTTTCTTTGTTTTCACTTTTCTTTCTACTGAGGATTTTCGTGAATTTGTACTGTTAACGATAATGAAATCTTTAGGGGGCGAAAACGCAAGTTAAACGAAGCGTGAGGTGTTTTCTCCGCATTTTTTTTTTACTTTAAAAATGTTTTATTTTGGCCCTTCGTAAATAATATCCTTGGGAATAATCGTTACAGCGTCTTGTATTTCGAATTATGGGTACGTAGCAACACGATATTAAATGTTGTATAAAATGTATTATCTTGAACACGATTATTGTCAAAAATATAAGCAAAACAATATACAAAGCATGCTATTTATTATGTGCTATTCACTTCAGGGTTTTGTTTTTAATTATTGCTTTCCTTTAAAATGGTTCCAACAAATTTTTGTTTTATTTTTTTATGAATTAAAATATTGTTTTCGAAGGTTCAACTCCTCCTTTAGCATCGGGAGAGTTTTATTTATATCATTATTTCGAGGATGAAGGTGAAACATCGGAAACATGTCGAGAAAAATAAACTCTATAGTGGAAAAACAGGGTTTTAATTTATAAAAAAAATACATATAACATATCTAAAACATACAATATAAAAAACAGTCATTATTTTATTAAAAATATTCAAACACTACTGACAATTTATTTACATACATGAATAAAAACACTGTTTTTTCCACTTTGGACTTTCTTTTTCTCGACATGTTTCGAAGGCTTACGCCTTCTAAACAATCGTATAAACTAGTTTATATCGTTCTCCCGATGAGAAAAATAAACTCAAAAGTGTAAAAAACAGTGTTTTAATTAATAAAAATTCGACATTATGGAATTACAGTGTTAAAGCATTATGTTTATCTAAAATTATTTAAATATATTTTCACATTCAATTTATGTCGTTCTTTCGATGATGAAAGTGAAACCTTGGATATCAAGAAAAATAAACTCGAATGTGGAAAAAGAGTGTTATAATTTATAAAAAAAATACATATAGCATATCTAAAACATATAAAAAAACAGTCGTTGTTTTATTTAAAGTATTCAAAAACTAGTCACAATTTTGTTACATATATTTTCACATTTAAAAAACTAACCCGATCCCCGAAGGTTTAGGCAGAAAGGATGGACCGCCACACTGTTCTTTCCTCTATTTCTTGTTACGTATACATCGTTACATATTCTTTCTTTATCATTATTCATTCATTCTTTCGATGTGTCCTAACCTTCTTACAAACCCTTTCATTAGTACGTTCATAACACTTTCATTCACACTGCATTCATTTCAATTTCAGTATTAAACATAATTACGTTTGAAAATATTTCAATGTAAACAACATTCTGGTTCAACTGTTTCGTATATTGTACAAATTTGTTTTCAGAAAATAATTCCACTGAAATATTTCAAAATTCGCGAACAAATAATTAATATTGAAACATGAATCAATACCGGAGGTATACAGCATTATGTAATTAGGTACTCGAATCATAAATCGATCGCCGTAATAACCTTTTTACCTGTTTCTGATTCATTCAGCTTTCCGCGTGTGTGGAGTCGGAAATAAAATATTTAACATGGCGCTGTGTGTGTTTGATCTTGATTTATTCTTTACCTGTATTTTATTCTATTACTCTCTGGCAAGTAACACGCTCATACATATTTGATCCCGAAGCCGGAAAGCGTTTACAAATGTAACTGTAGCATTAATGCCATTTATTACATCTTACATCTTCCCCCAGTAAACACGTCTACGCAGAGTGCTATGGACGTGTGGAGTGCGGAGAATGTACTTGGCACAGACGGTGGTCAATATATTAGAATAATTTTTATTTAATAATTAAATTTAAAAAAGTTTTTTAAGAACAACCTCAACTTTTATCTTTATTTCAGCAGGGACCGGTTTCCCCAGGTTCGCTAGCAGCGACAGACTGAGAGCATGATATCGATGCCCACGAGCCTGGTGAATTCGGTCGCCTTCGAAATAAAGACATAAGTGGAAGTAGTTCTTAAAAACATATTTTTATTCAATTATTATTTTAAAAATAAAGTTCCGTCAAGAGATTTCAGTAATATCGTCAGATTTTTTATTTTTTACATTTATTCACCATGGAGTGTTATGTGTCATACAAGTAATAATATATTAAGGTTACATATTTATATATAAACAATTAGTACATTTAAAAATAACATCATTGACTAACATAATTGAACAGTTTAAATTAACAAGATTAATAATCGTTCCAATGACAATTTGAATAAATTCTTCAATAATATTTAAAGTTCTTGCTGGCTTTGGATTGTTTAAGTGTCTAATTACAGTTCATTTAAAAAAAAGGTTAACACAAATGCCCGGATCGTTCAGCTGAAAACAAGTGCACCATCTAAAATAACATTATGTGTTGAATTATTTTCATTTTGTTATTTTATTTTATATTATTTTGATGACAAAACAAAGAAATTTACAAGGTCTTTGGAAGTGTCGTGTGGGATACTTCTTTTGACGGATTTCATTCTTGATTTCTTGGTTTCAGACCTTAAATAGATGAAACTGGAACAAACCTTGTTATTAATTGGAATTTTAGTGACAGATTCGCAACGGTATAAAGGATTATATTTTCTAATAACACGAGAAAGAAAAAAAATGGTGTTTGAACAACGATATAAACCCCACATTGAATATTAAATATCCTTGAAGTCGTTCGATTTCTTTATGTTTAATTATATTTTATGGAAGTAACATATATCGCTATTGCTAAAGCAATGTCAAACAAAATGCCGTAGCAAAAAACTAACTAACCATCACACTGCCTCCCCAAAAGGGGAGGCAGAAAGAACGGACCGCCACACTATTATATCCTGACATACTTCAATATTTGATTTACGAGTATTAATGGCGCAGCAGGTTAAAATATTGTATATTTTGGAAAACAGACGTATTTTTCAATATTTAATATAACTTTCTTCTTCTTCCTGTGCCGTGTCAGGTCCCCCCGACGTTGGCGATCACTCCGGCGAAAACCTCCCTGTCCTGCGCTGCCCGAAACAGGTCATCCACCGTCCTCCTTCCGGTCCACTCTCTAATGTTGCGCAGCCAGGACATCTGTTTTCTGCCAACTCCCCGTCTTCCCTCTATCTTGCCCTCCAATATAAGTCGGAGGAGGCGGTACTTTTCTCCACGCAGCACGTGACCCAAATATGAGACCTTTTTCACTTTGACATTCGACAACAGCTCTCTCTTGGCTCCGGCTCTCCTAAGTACTTCGACGTTACTGACCTTTTCGGTCCAAGGTATACGAAGCATTCTTCTGTGTATCCACATTTCGAATGCTTCTAACCGATTCATTACGTTCACTTTTAGAGTCCATGTTTCACTTCCGTATAATAGAGCTGACCATATGTAAGCTTTTATCATTCTTTGTCGAAGTTTAAGATTTAAATTATCGTCACAGAAGAAGGGTCTCATCCTATTAAATGCAGCACGCGCAACCTCCACTCTACATCTCACTTCTGTATCTGGGTCGAGTGTTTTAGTAATGACACTGCCGAGGTATTTAAACTGGTCAACCATTTCGATATTTACTCCTTTTAGTCGCAAAGATGATCCAGAATAATCAAGTCTTCCAAACGACATCCACTTGGTCTTAGCGACATTTATTGTCAGACCCAATTCTTCTCCAGCCGTGTCAATCTTATTTAGGAGCTCTTGGAGATCAGGTATACTTTCAGCCAATATGACTGTATCGTCAGCATATCTGATATTATTTATAACGACTCCATTGATCTTCACTCCAAGGCTAGAGTTTTCTAGAGTTCTTTGGAAAACTTTATTGGAGTACAGATTAAACAATAGAGGTGACAGAATACAACCTTGTCGAACTCCTCTTTGTATAGCTATAGCCTCTGTATTTCCACTTCCATATCTGATCTTTGCCGTTTGACACCAGTAGAGGTTTCTTATGAAATTCAGGTCTTTGGAGTCAATGTTACAGTTTTTGAGCATCTCCATGAGTGTCGTGTGCCTTACCCTGTCAAACGCTTTTTCATAATCGATGAAGCATGCAAACACCTCTTTGCGTTGATCTCGACACTTCTGTAGCAGGACATTGACTGCCAGTAGCGCTTCTCTGGTTCCGAATGCATTTCGGAATCCGAATTGTGTGTCATCTAGATCTTGCTCGCACTTGTTTCTTATTCGGGCATGTATAATTTTAAGAAACAGTTTTAGTACATGACTCATTAGGCTAATCATGCGATAGTCATTACAATTCTTTGGGTGCTGCTTCTTAGGTAAGGTGACAAATATCGATTTCAGCCATTCTTGGGGGATAATCCCTGTGTCATAAATCTTATTAAATAGCCTCAGCAGGTAGTGAATATTTTCCTCATTAATCAATTTCAATAATTCCGCAGGGATTTCGTCAGGACCACATGCTTTTCTGTTAGGAGAAGTTCTGATGGCATGTATAACTTCAGATCTGAGGATGGAGGGTCCCTCTAATTCACCGTCAATTGTGAAGTCAGTTCTATTAATATAACTTTATCACTTATAAATATCTCTTCTCCGGTCTCGATCTAAAGATTGGTTTGCAGCAAGGCGATGTATTTTTTCTTCCACTCTGCTCAGTCCTCGACAACTCTCTTCAACTCCGTATCTTGCAGCCCATATCTTGGCAAATCTGGTCTAGGTACTCCTGGCGAGGTCGTCCTCTGCCAATCAATCCTTCGTGGCAGAGGACGTACTGTCTTTGTGGTACTATATTTTAAATATATGATTTTTTTTAAATTGCACGAACATCATTCGTGGAGCGTTTCTTACTGTAACGCTATGCAGAGGACAAGGATAGCGATTAGATTGGACATATAACAGCTCGGATAACTCTATCTAATCCCAGCTATAATGTAGTTTTTTTATGTGACCAGATAAATCTTGATCCAAATTAAATGGGCACCGAAGTAAATTGTATATAGCTACCCACATCGAGTGGCGTTCATGGAAACGGGCGCACCCAGCAACTATCCAAATACAGATTCACCCACACTTCCACGCGGAAAGTACGCGAATCTAGGGTCATACGGCGTACAAGGGTGTAATAATATAAGAGTCGTAACTTGTAGTTGTAGTAAAGGGTAGGAGGATCAATGTGACGGAGTTACAGAGGAAAATAAGAGTCGAGAAGCGAATGGAATATTTTACAATATATTGCAATATTCTTTTGTACATTTCTGTCATAATTCATGTTATAAAATAAAATAAAACTTGATGGCCAGGCTCGGACCCGCAATCGCAATCGTAGAATTAATTATTGATGTATAAAGAAGATGATAGTTGGTACTTATGGTAAGTAGATAATTGGTACTTATGGTCTTGAAACTGTTACATTGTCCAAACAAAGTGCCAAGAAACTACGAGTGACCCAAAAAGCCATGTTGGGAATAAGCCTAAGAGACAGAGTCAGAAACGATACGGTGAGAGAAAAAACAAAGGTCACTGACATCATCCACCGGGTGGCGACTCTAAAATGGCAATGGCAGGTCATATAGCCAGAAGCCCAGATGAAAAGTGGACAAGAAGACTGCTAACTTGGAGACCGTGGACGGAAAAGAGAAGTGCAGAGCGACCGCAACTACGGTGAAAGGATGGTCTGAACAGACACGTCGGAATAACCCGGATGCAGTCTGCACAGGAAAGAGTGACATGGAAGCGAATAGAGGAGGCCTTTGTCCAAGAGTGGACGGGAATAGGCTGAGGAAAAAGAATGAAGAAAGAAGATGATGAAGATGCGGGCACTTTCACCGCAGGGATCTGGAGCTCTCCAAAAAAGTGTTGTTTGACAATCTAGTAGGGCGAACGGTTTCTGGAGCAGCAAGACTGGGATGGTGGCCAGAGACAGGATGGGACGGAGCATTACTCAACCTGTGACTTTTCTTTAAGGCATTCACCAAATCACCCCAACCACAGCTACATCCAAAGTTAAGCTCTTAACCAAGAGAATAATATTATTTTATGATTCCTTTCTTCTTCTTCTTCATCCTTCTTTCAACCTTCTCTCCATCTCTTTGGTGGTGGTCCTGGTGGTCGATGGCCCTCTGGTGTCTCGTGCATTATGATCTTGTGAATCCTCGCCGGATCTATCATCTCGATGTGGTCCCTCCAGAATCGTCTTCTCTGCCTACTCTAATTTTCAGAATTTCTTCGTTGGGTATCCTATCTCTAAGGATTCTCCTCACGATAGGTCGCAATGTTTTCATTTCTGCTACTCTTAGGATATGTTTGGTTCTGCTCTTGCTTCGATTCCGTAAGTCATTTTGGGCCTGATGCATGTTTTATAAATTCTAACATTGCTTTCCTCTAGCATATGCTTATTGTCTAAAACAGTGTCACTTATAATTCCCTGATTTAGATATTTTAATATTTTTTAGTTATTAATAATAACTTGTCCATAAAGTGAAGCCGAGAGATCTGCCATCGCCGGGAATCGAACCCGGGACTTTCGGTGTGGCAGTCATGGCTCTTGGTACTTTAACACAAAGGTCGTCCTTAAAACGAACTAACTAACCATCACAGCAGAAAGAATGGACTGCCACACTTTTCTTTCCAGACATATTTCTCTCGCTTCCTCAACATTCATACATCGTGTCATGCACGCGCGTCGATTTCTCTGACTCCTCACCTGGCCGACACTCAATATTTGATTTATTTATTTACTGGTCGTCCTTTAGAGCTTAATAAAGGTCTATCCTTTATAAAAACGAAAAGTTCTAAAAATTCATTATTATCAGACTTAAAACGACATTTTTACTTTAGATTAGACAAAATAGTGATTTCTATGACATGTTTATGAAAAAGGCACTACTTCGACTGAATAAAATATAATTCAATTGAATGACTAAAATAATTCTTTTGAGCAGTCCTCCGAACTTGATATAAAAAAAACTTGTATTTTAGCAAAGCGCCCCTGTTCCTCGCAAGTTTCCTTTGTATTTGAAGATCACGAGGGGGCCTCTGTGCGTGATTTCCAAATAAAGAAGTTCTATATGGCACATAAACGTACAAACGTATGTACAAATAGGGTACGTGGGCCCAGAATGACCGTCCGTAATGATGTACGTATAATGGGGCTCGTACTGTTTCCTGGGTAGGGTTGCCAGCATTCGTGTCATGCCACGAACATCCAATACGTTTCTCGTTGTGATTTTCATTAATATATATTTTTTTTAAACACAAATCTCTCATCATCTCATCCCTGTGGAATTCCACTTGTTAAACAATTGTTTCAACTTAGGGCTTATTATCTCCATAAGTTTCGAAGATTTCATACCTTCATCGTCTGAAAAAATATAATAAAGGCATAATAAATTCTTCTTCTTCCTCTTAGTTTAGGTAGTGTGACCTGTTTGTGACGGTGGGCTGTCCTGAGATGATGATGTCCAGCCATCTCTCCATCTCTTCGGCGGCCTTCCTGGTAATCTCTTGCTGCTTGGGTTTTCATCTTTAATAATTTTTGCAATTCTTGTATTCTCAATGCGGTCCACGTGGTCTCTCCAAAAGCACCTTCTTCTTCTTCCCCATCTCACTTTGTTTTCAACACCACAACAGACCATATCGTTTCATTTCTGATCCGATCTCTGAGGGTTTTGCCTGCGATGGAGCGTAGGGTTCGCATTGCTGCTACTCTAAGAGGGTTCTTAGATCTATTGGTATCGGCTCTGACCTCTATTCCATACGTATATAATAACTATGTATAATAAATAAACTCAAAAGCGGAAAAAACTGTGCATTTATTTAATCGTTCCAAACTTTTCTTTAAAATGTCATATTAAGGGTTAAGTATTGAAAGAAGGGTCGGTTTCTAGAAGTTTTATTATATCAAATGAAAGTACAATGTTCGTCAAATGTCAGTAGCAGAGTCAAAATGGATGAATATGCTATACAAGATGAGCCGACCCCATATGATGGCTAAGAAGAAAGAAATTTCGATAATTCCCTATCAACGTATATTATATCACTTCCTCTAACATAATAATACTTATAGACAATGGACATTTTCATCAAATATAAGTATAACTTTAAAATATAGTCTACACGAAGGCGTTCCGTTAAAATCGCTCCATTCGCTTCCATATCACTCTGTCTTGTGTAGACTGCATCCAGGTTATTCCGACGTGTCTGTTCAGATCATCCTTCTACCGTATTTGCGGTCGCCCTGCACTTCTCCTTGCCGTCCACGGTCTCCAAGTCAGCAGTCTTCTTGTCCACTTTTCATCTGAGCTTCTGGCTACGTGACCTACCCATTGCCATTTTAGTGTCGCCACCCGGTGCATGATGCCATTGACCTTTCTATTTTCTCTGCTTACTTCCGATAATATAAAATACAAAAGAGCTTTACACGTTTATGATCCCAACAACATATTTATTCGTTTATTTATTGAACGAATTATATATCATTGTATATTTTAACATGTCTTGATAAATTAACTCATGAAAATGCAAAAAAAAACTTTTTTGTGTCAATGTAAATCTTGTTTTATGGGGTGATCTTAAATAGGGCCTCTTCACTCCTACTCTTGCCTTTGTGGTGGAAGGTTGGGCCGACTTTGTATCGTTTACAAGGGCGCTGGGTTTTATAGTATAGTATCACCATATGTAGAGGTATATTCCTTGCCCCTTGCCCACATCCCCTATTTGCTTCCTTGCCCCATAAAAATACTGTTATGGTTTATGATATCCATAGTGATAGTGAAATCATATTGGTTTTGGTATCTGAAAGGAAGGAGTAATGAAAGATTATTTATCGTTTCTTAAATAATTAAGTTAACTGCATATTAAAAATGTGATATGAATGAAAACGTATTTTTTATAGATTTTTTTTTATGGGAATGATATGTTTCGCTTTGGTAATGCATTATCAAATTCCATAGCAAAGTAAAACGTGTAATTAGCATAAAACATCTAGAAAACAGACGTTTTTGTTTAGAACAAAGAATATGTACCTAATTAAATTAAATCAATTTTTTTTCATAAACTTAAGGCGTTAACACTGTGGAATTCCATCATGACCAAAATCATAAACTCGTTTATATCGTTCTACCGATGATAAAATGTTTTAATTAATTTTTTAAAAAACGTTAATCAAATCAGTATAAAAATTCACAATCTTCCAACTGAAAATAGAATCTATGTTCTTAAAGGCAACAGAACGAATCCAAAGCCTCTTTAATCCGGATCTAAGTGTGATATTTCTTTTATCACCAATGTAAGAAAATCTAGTAAATTGTTTTTGGAATTTTTACGTTTTTTTAATCTTCTTTCTTCTTCTTTGCTAGCCTTCTTCCCTCCACTGCTGGATATAGGCCTCTTCCAATTTCATCCACTCGTCTCTATCCTGCCCCCTTTGTATCCAAGATTTTCCAACCCTTTTGACAATATCATCGGTCCATCTCATCGGTGGCCTTCCGACACTTCGCCTATTTGTATATGGTCTCCAACTGAGTATCCTGGGTGCCCATTTGTTGCCACCCTGTTTAGCCAAGTGTCCAGCCCATTGCCATTTCAATTTTGCCACTCGGTCCATGACGTCAGCAACCCTGGTGCGGCGTCTGATTTCTTCATTTCTTATGCGGTCACGCAAGCTCACACCAAGTATCTGTCTTTGCATGGACATCCGTGTACACTTGAGCCTGTGGACACTTTTTGCAAAGAGTTGTCGTATCTAGCCCGTATGTCATCATGGGTCCCAGTCCACTCTTCGAGGTAGCTCTGCAGTTTGATTATCTTTTCTGAGTCTGATTTTATGACCAAGATACACATACTCTTTCACACTTTCTGTCTTATTTACCTCTATAATTATGTTTTTATTTGTTGGACTTAGTATCTTTATTTTGTCAATATTCATTTCTAGTCCAATTTTATTGGATGCAATGTATAGTTCTTCGATCATTGTCTCTAATTCATCTATGTCCTCGCTTATAATGACAATATCGTCTGCATTTTTTTTAAAAAGGAGTACTAAATCACAGGGGACAAGTTTTTTTACGTTTCAAGCGCTTGAATCAAAGAACTTCTAGAGAGTACTCATACCATTAGCTCAATGACTTCAAAGCGGATTGAAGAATCGCGTTTCTCGTAGTTTGGAATACACTTGCAGCGGCTAGCGAAATAGCGGGGCGGCTAGTGCCAGCCCCGAGGGAGGCGGGGGCTTAAAAGTAGTTGCATGTACCGGGGTAAGGAGGGGGCGGCGGGGGGCCTCCCTTCTGCTTGCACCACGGAGGAACCCGGCCGAAGTATTGATTCGGTAAAATGTGATTTTTGCCCACTAGCCGAGCGCACACATAGTACCTACGTATAAAAAGGCTGTACATCAAAATGGATTTCGCCGGTGAGCGATAGTGCAAACCGAACGACGGAAAAGGGCGGGAAACGGGTATTGTCGGAAGGCGTATCGGAGCAATAGAGCTGTTTTGTTTTGTAAGGAGCCGCATATATAATAAATTAAATCAACTTTATTAGCTTATTTGATACATACACGAAAAATACAATTATAAATTAATATTCGCAAATCGCCTAGACATGTAACCTAATGTCTTTTGAATAAGTTTACAACGTTTTACAATTTTTTTAAGCATATTACACTTCATATAATATAATATTTTCTCTAAAACATATCTTCGAAATTTGTACTAAATTTACCCTTAGATATAGAGGGAATAATATAATATATTATAAAGCAGAGGGGCGTCGGGGACTTGGTAGAATGCGGTTTTCCTGGCTGCGAAATATAAAAGAATGGACAGAAATTAGCAGAGCTCGGAACCTGTTCCAAGTTGCGCAGGACAAAGATGCTATTGCTGCAGTGATTGCCAACGTTGTGGGGACATGCCACTAACACGGCATGGTTGAAGGATAAGAAATGTATCCTTAAATATTTTTTACACATTTTACGAGTGAAATTGGTAAACGTACATTCATTATTGTGAAGTTACAAGTTATTGTTATTTACGAATATCAAAAATTATAATTATTATGAATGAAAATTACCGTTTTCAGAAGTTTTATTTTCCTTTGAAAAACAGACATTTTTCGCCTTGCTGGGGTAAATCAAATTATAATAAACTATCACATAAACATTTGATATAATGCCTTTGCAAAGCAAAACATGTAATTTCAATCAAGTACATTTTTATTCTAGAAAGCAGACGTTCACATTCATATTAATTACTTGATGTTATGACCAATTACAAATGATAGAAATATAGCGTTGTATAATTTTGAAGTTTAAATCATTATGTACTTTTTAATCATTAAAGAATTTTTTATTTAATACTTAAATTATGTTTGAATATGAGACAGAAGCCCATCCAAAAAGCTAAAATGGCAATGCACAATGGTGTTCTTGTACCGACCCTTATGTATTGATGCGAAGCATGAAACTGGCAAAGAAGTGTGAAAGTAGAATAAATGCCGTAAAAATGAGATCTCTCAGACGAATGTGTTGGTACTTGTCGAATGACAATTTAAGATGTAAGCGGTGCGAACGATGTTGTTATGAACAAAATAATGAAAGGATAATTAAGATGGTTTGAACACATGAAAAGAACGAATGAAGAAAGAATAGTTAAAAAAAGTATATGTTAACGATGTAAATGGAACTAGAAATAGACGAAGACCGAGGAAAACGTGGCATGATCAAATAAATCAAATATTGAATGTCGGTCACACGAGGAGTCAGAGGAATCGACGGGCGTGCATGACACGATGTATGAATGTTGAGGAAGCGAGAGAAATATGTCAGGAAAAAAAGTTTGGTAGTCCATTCTTTCTACATACCCCTTCGAGGGTACGGCATGATGGTTAGTTAGTTAGTTAGTTAAACATATTGTAATATGAATATGAGAGTTTATTACCAAATTCTATACAATATATCTTCGTAATTTATACTCATTATACGCTTGGCATATTTCTGTAATTAAACATATCGCTATAGTATAAAATAAAACCCTTTTTTTTATTACAAGTTCCCATTTAAACAGAATAGAGAACTCCAACCAATGCTTATCGTCTTCCTGGAGATGGAGCCTAAAAGATGAAGGTACAGTTGGATTTCAGCGTCTCAAGAGTAGTAGATCTAGAAGAAAATGAAATAGAAATTCATTTTTGTGATTATTTATTACGTGTATGTATATATACCTACATATGTGTATCAAATAAAAAAAACATAACTAACCGTCACGTCGTCGTAGGCAGAAAGAATCGACTTACTTCTCTCGATTCCTCAACACTCATGCATCGTGTCACTCACGCACATCGATTTCTCCGACTCCTTATGTGGCCGACATTTGATATTTGATTGATTTGATCGTACCACGTTTTCCTCGGGTTTCCTCTATTTCGAGATTCGTTCACATCGTTAAGATAACTTTTTTCATCATTATGACTTCATTCATTCTTTCCATGTGTCCATACCATTTTAACCACCCTTTCATTATTTTGTTCTTAACAATTTCATTCGCACCGCATTCACTACTTATATTTTCATTTAACTCAGTGGTTTGAAAATATATATTCTCGTTGAATTGATGCCACAATGGTATTTTGTTAATTACTATAAACTTTTTAATGCGTTTTTTTACGATTTTCAATAAATAAAATAAATTTAAAAAATTATGTTTCATTTTCAGTATTTATGAAAATGTTAACTGAATTACACACTTTTTGAAATGTTTAATTATTATTTCAATAACCCCATGTATATTTGCAATTGTCTATTAAAAGCGTAAAAAAATATTTAAATATTTTATATAATGAAACATGACTCAAGTTTGTTTATCCTTATTTTATTGCAAAATCGTTAATAATTATTTATGCCCACATAATATTTTTTACTTCAAGTAATGCAATAAAGTTTAGTAGATGGGTATATGACATATTTAATTATTCGCAATTAACATAATCATCAGTTTTATGGGCAGAAATAAAATAATTTCGAAAATGTAATAATTTTATTATTGTTAGAGCTAAACCATAAAAATATTGTTACTTAATGACTTATTGCAAAACATTCAATTCACAATTCATATAAAATTTTATTTATGTATTAAATTTATATTAGGTAATCAGTATTTGTTAAAAAAAAACATGATACTGTTTATGCTGTTATTTATAAATATTTTTTCTTAAAAATAATTAATTTATTAAATAATATGTCAAACATAATAATGAAAATAAAAATAAATTTGATACATATGTATTATTATATATTTATTATTATATATTCCATTCTCTGGTCTGCAATAAAGCAGATTACAGCAAGCTGCCGAAACTGGTCGACGTTAAACACAAGTGAAAGCATACTAAATATAATATATAATAATAAAGAAATTTTATATATTTTTATTTTTATTTTCATTATTTAAAATGAATTTCTACCAAGAAATTTCAAATAAAAATATTAATTATGCCAAACATAGATTTATTATATTATATTAAAATCGTTTTTTACGCATTTGCATTTGCGTACCCGTATATGCAAACAAGCACACGTTCGTTCTTAGAGAGAATTCAGACAATGTAGACATCAGTGGCATGGTATTGTTGAGATGTTGTCAGAATATTATCCATGAAAACCTTGCTACATTTGATAATGCCTTAGCAAGGCGAAACATGTTATTCTCATAAAATATAATGAATCTTCTAGAAAACTGACTTTTTGAGATTTTGTTTATACATTTCCGCTTTTGGTTATCAAAATCTCTTGGTAAAAGTTCATTTTAAATAATAAAAGTCCATTGTTTTGGCCGAAATACTATGATACTTTTACATTATAAACTGTTAAATTAAAAAACTTTGTTTTATATTTGTATTTTTATTTTTCGCGACAGCTGTTTCGTCAACCTATGTTGACATCATCAGGTGTTACAATAATATGTCTGCAAAAAACACCTGATGTAGGTTGACGAAACAGCTGTCGCGAAAATTAAAAATACAATTGTGATACAATATATAAAACAAAGTTATTTTAATTTAACAGTTTATAAATAACAATAATTAAAAATATATATATAGTTCTATTTTGTTTATTCTTCTTCTATTTTTGGCTAGTAAAGGTAAGAAGTTTTATTTGTTTCATGTGAATGACTTCCGCTTGGATAATGCTCTAGCAAGGTAAAAGATGTTACTCATATAAAATATAATGATTTTTTACTTTGTACTTTGTATATTTTACTTTACTTTGTATATTTTAACACAGGCAAAAGTAAGCAGTCATCTTCGTTAGTAAGTTGAGTCTATGAGTACTCATCTCCTTCGGGAGATGACGAGTTGAATCTCCAGTCATTTAGTTACTAGGACAAGTACCACCGTGGGGTGAATTGAAAACTTGGACCGTATTTAAAATATTCTCGATTCATTTAATTGAATTAAAGAAAGAGTCCCGATAAGTTTATCTCATTCTGCATAACTTGAATAGAGATATTTATAAAAGGCTTCTCCACTTTTTACTCCAAAGTTCCGGCGAAACTCGCCTTATCTCGCCCCCTCCATCTCGTGTAGGCAAGGTTTAACGATGTTAGCAAACACACGCCTAGAGATACCCACTACAACTGCGCGCTACTTTAAAAACTTTTGCGCTCCTTTATTACGTTTGATTCTTCTTTCTCTTTGTTTCACTCCCCCCTTTGCTCGGTGGCTCCGCGAGAGATCCGCCATATACCTGCGCGGGTGGGTAGGTACCCGGCACCCACCTAGGAGGATAGTACCTACCCACGATTTTTTCCTTTCCACGTCTCTAACAATTTATGGCTGGCGAGTACATGTCAGCTGGATGGGCATGTCGGCTGGGTTTGCAGGGTAGGTACCTACAGAAGTATTTGGAGCATAAAAGGGTCGAGTGGAGGGGGAGTGGGCTACCCGGATAACTAATGTAATGTTATTGAAATCTTTCCAACTTTTGTTTATTCGCATAGTAATTAGCTATTGTAGCCCAGGCGATTCTTATGTTAAGGCTTCTGATCAATTTTGATATTATCACGAGTAGTTAGTGATGTTATTATTTGTGTTTTGATTATTATAACTATCAAATAGTTTGCCAATGGTGTATTTCCATTCATTACGGTTTGTAAGAAAACATTTCTTTAAATAATACATGTTATTAACCCCCGTTGAGCGGCTGGATTCATTTGCAGTTAAAAAATATATCTCGAAATGCAGTTGACTTCATTTACAGCTCAAACATATAGTCCCAGGTCATCATATTAAACATAATTCAGAAGCAAGAAACTAAGGTAAAAAATCGAAATAAAGTAAACGAATTACTTTCAAATATGAGCTGCGAATGTAGTCTGTCGTAGATCGAAATAATATTTTTCGACTGCAAATGTAGCCAATCGCACAATAGGGATTATTATGTCCAATAAAAATAGTTTAAAAACAAATATTATTTATATTTAAAATAAAATAGAAATAAAAACACTGCACTTTGTTTTTCACCGCTATGCGGTTATTTTAATTGCCGACTAGTTTCGCTTGTACCCAAGCTTCCTCAGGGCTTCGTAATAACTGTTATTACGAAGCCCTGAGGAAGCTTGGGTACAAGCGAAACTAGTCGACAATTGAAATAACCTCATAATGGTGAAAAACAAAGTGCAGTATTTTTATTTCTATTTTACAATATTTTAAATATAAATAATAATAAAAAAATAAATGTCTTACCACAAAGTGAATACTTCATACGAAAATTTAAAATTGGTTTATTACGCTGCAGTGCCCAAAATTGATCATTTAATTAATATTTAAATCCAATAAATTATGGTTCAAAATTGCTGAAATATTGATTTAGTTAATGCGGAAATACAACAAATTTAGCTTCAATCCCAATTATTTGGTTGCTATTGATAAATTTGTTAGGTGGAAATACAATAAATTTCTGATAGAAATACGTAAGACCTGTGAAATTCCACAATGACGAATTTTTTATGAATTGAAACACTGTTTTTTCCACTGTTAAAAGAGCAAAAACAGTGGCAAAATTCGACAGTAAATTTCGCTTCAAAATCGATAAAATTCATACCAATCCCAACTAAATATTAGGTTACTATTTTTGCCGGTATTTTTGCAGCTGGCCATTTCAGTTGCCCATTAATTATGCAAGGAGAGCCCTTACCGAGAAATAAGCTCTGACATTCTGTAACAGCGCTTACATATTGAAGTCCTTTACAGAAAAAATATAGCACCAGCATGTGTTGGAACCTCACTAATGACACATTACATTTGCGAGCCAGCCAGGCCAAATACCGCCCACCATTACGCGAGGGTTGGTTCGCCCTGCAGTAAAACTATTGCTTTCATCGTCGCCTACGTAAAAAAATATCTACATACAAAAACAAAACTCCGAAATACACCCTCAAGCGGCATCGTTAATACTCTACCTATCTCACTTTATTCCGCGAGTCCCCTGCATTAGAACAATCTAGAAACAGAACTCGTACCTGCTTGAAATGGTATTTTGTACGTGTTTGTGTTGTGTGGCGTCGCTTTAATACATCACTCTTTACCCTATATACGTATCACGTCAATCTATCCGCATAAGACAAATAGTATCTGGAGGAGGCACGCCAAACAAACGGAATGATTTCTCTTCAGATGAACGGGAAGAAGAGTTTTTGTCTTTTTCTAACTAGAGACGCAAGGGAGAGCCGGATGAGGGACGTAGGTCCGAGAGGAGTTCCGAGGGAGATAACAACACTATACACTCACAAAACTAGGGAATACCTATCTAAGTATCTGGCTCTTTGTAAACATTTCCGGGTAGTTTTGATAAAGCGTTACGTAATGTTTTTCTTTTTCGCCAGCGCGGGGAAAAGGTATTTTAAAACATTTCTTCATGCCAAGTTTTTATAAGTAATATTGCAAAACATGAAATTTGTTTTGTAAACACAATGCATAGTTACAAAAACATTTCGACTTTTTTTACGTTTTTTTTTTCTTTTGTAAAATGTATATTATAAAATTGCAAACGATCTGGAATTTTATGTCTGTAATGTTTCTGATTTCTTTTTTTTTAATAAATGAAATAAAATTGTGTAATTTAACTTAGGTAAACGATTGTGTGTGTCAGTAAAATAATCCTTGCAGTAAACCACAGATTTATTTATTTAAAAACTTACTAGTTTCGATCGTGACTAGGCTTCATCAGGACAAAAAAAATATGTCTACAAAGGAAGGTGCCTTCACGTGTGTTGTTTTTATAAATAAACGACGAAAAGTCAGTCAAACCTTTCACCACAATGGCAAGAAAAAGAGGAGAAATCGGTATTTTTAGCGCCACTCTTATATAGCGTAAGCTTTCTTGCCATTGATACAAAGAAGAAGAAGAATACTTCAAAATATTGCTTCCCCCGTGAGTAATGACTCGATTTTTTCCCCTGTTCTCGTTTTTATAAACCATTTTATTGCATTAGTTATTAAAAATAACTAACATTTTCATTCGCTAACTGTTTTAATTAGAATAATTGGGCACGATATATATGTAAAAAAAAATGAATTATTTTTTGGCAATTTCAACAGCTTATTCTTCTGTATAAATAAAACTGTAGAATTGTTTTTTTTACCTTTACACAAAATTCTAGTTTTATTTAAATAAAGGTTATTATAATTAATAAATGGAAAAGGTAATATTAATATCATTTGACCTTCAATATATAATATAATATTATATTTTATATTACCTTTTTTGATTTGAAATATTTTAAACACAAAAAAACTTTTGATTTTGTTTTCCTTATTAAGTTTCGAATGTTTTATTTTTTCTACGGGAGAAATAGAAAAAGGAGAAAAAAACAATATTTAAAATCTAAGACTTTCGTTATTATAAAATTTCAGTATATACATATAATAATAAAGAAAGCCTTAAATTACATTTTTTTTTAAAGATTTTTTCAATATTCGCTTTCACTTGATGTTGTGAATAAGAATATTTAAATAAAATGATAAAATAAAATAAGAGAACTTAGCACTGGTCAAAATCCGAAACAGGACATTTGTTAAAATAACTTATATTGTTATATTATTGCAAAGTGATTTATATATATTTTTTTTGATATCTTACTTTAGTCGTAATTGTTTTAATTATTATTTCCTTGTGTAATAAAATAAAGTTACGATGTATTATAATGTTTATATATTTTTTTTAAATAACTAAGTAACCATCAAGCCGTCTCTTCGAAGGGGTAGGCAGAAAGGACTACCACACGTTTTTTTCCTGACATATTTTTCTCGATTCCTCAACAATCATACATCGTGTCATGCACATCGATTTCTCTGACTCTTCACGTGGCCAAAATTCAATATTTGATTTATTCGATCGTGCCACGTTTTTCCTCGGTCTTCCTCTTTTTCTAGTTCCATTTACATCGTTAACAGTAACACTTTTCTATTCTTTCTTCATTCTTTCTTTCCATAGGTCCAAACCATCTTAATCTTCTTATTAAAAGTAAATTCATCACAAGTTAATGATATTCTCTCTCGATTCTCCATTAATATGCGAGACCGAAGCTCTCGTTGAGATTGCCAACATCGCGAAAAATTGCACTTTATAAATCGCCATAAATCAGCGCGTCACAACCGCGAAAAAAACTTGAAGCAATTTGAGAACCACAGTGGGGGCATAGTGAGTACCTACCCCCTGCAAGTTTGCGGGGGGCAGGGGCGTAGAGGGGGGCCTGGGCGGGGGGTGGGAGGTGCAAGTGAAGGCACAACTACCACATTAGGGCCGCACTACGGTACTCTCAAAATCGATATGGTTTGTTTTTAGGACTCTGGGAGGGGCGCAGGGAGGGGAAAAGTTAAAGAGGAAAGAGTGATCGCAATAGGGAACAGTTCGGGTCTCAGTAAAATGGTCTAATGGAGCAATGTTTGATGTATCGTTTGCGTCTGGTTTTGTGACGTTTTCTTTATAATAATACAACCACGATTTGATCCTTTTAGGTGACTTAATGATTGACAAATATTAAATAGCATATCTAAATAAATTTATTTATGAAACATATGCACATCAAGATTTTATTTTGAAACTTGTGGTGTCGTATTTATATATAAAAATATATACATATGACAGAAGAATGGTGTCTTTTTTTGGTGAATCAAAAAATATTCTTGAAAAACACAAGTGTTATCTTAATAACTATTTAAAAACAATTATTATTAGTAGTATCCATTAAATTATCCATAAAACAACCTAAAAATAAAAACTTTAATTTAAAAACGTGAAAGGAAAGTATTAATATAATAAAATAAAAATATTTAATCCAAAATATAATTATATATAATATAATAATATGCTTATAATATTTATTTTCATTTGTTATTTATTTTCATAAAATGATATGTTTATTGAAAATATGTCAATACATGTATTCAGAAATCTCTCTAATCTACGAGTATCTATGATAATAATATTAAAAATATATATAAATACATATATAACACGAGTTGAATGGCCATAAATATGTATTATATCAAAACGAAAATAAATCACAAGTTGAAGACATTCTATTAGATGAAAATGTTGCATTTGTAAATACATAATCATTTATTTATTATTATAAAAATAACTCATATTTTATGAGTACTATCAAGGCTCCATTCTTACAAACGCCGACTTATTCTATTTTTACTTATGAGCCTGAATGTCGCGTCGTAGCATTTCCCGCTCGCGCCGAAGGCATCGCTTGCAGGCAGTCCGTACGCAGCGCTCGGCGTAGACCTGCGCGCTGGCGGCCGCTACGCACCCCGTACTTGCAGGTACTACGCGGGTGACGTAGGCCGGATTGATGACTATCGCTACGACTGTTATTATACTAGTAGGCGCCATTTTCCATTCTGCCCCAATTGAACGAGCATTATAATGTTTTCCTGACTCCGCAATTTTTATGAATGACAAATGGCAACAAACACTTTTTTATGCCTTTATATATAACGCTTACAGCTACGAATCTACGTACGAGTATATAAGACTAGTGTATGTAAAAAGGGCTACATCAAAAGTTCCGCCTTTCCAAAATATCACTATTTAAACTAAATAAGGGGATATATTTAGTACGCACATAATTGATGTTACTATTTTATTTTATTTAGGAAAATTTAAATAGTTGTACCAAACGTAAGAAAAAATAATGTTTTACTCTGCAAATAAGCACGTTTTCGACGTTAATTTTTTTAATAGATTTTTTATAAACGAATAGTTGCAACACCAGTTAAACCTATATTAGTTAATTTGTAACAAATACACATCCAACCACAAGCAGGCACACTCACACATAATGTATATTGCAATAATGATTCTTAAATATCTTTCTGGAGAATTAACTAACTAAATAACCATCACGCCATCTCCCGGAAAGGGTAGGCAGAAAGAATGGACTGTCACACTTTAACCGATGCGGCACTCTATCCTTCTCTTTTCGCCCCGCGGGAGACGCGGTGTGATGGGTTGCGAACCTCGTCGCCACAAATCATCTTTCTGAAGATGTTATATAATATAACAATAATAACCGTAAAAAAATTATTTGGACTCATATATGAATCTTGAAGAGAATTGTAAAATATATGGTGTTTGGTGTAAAATTAAGGTGAGAATTAAAACAACTTTTAAATATATGTATTTTATCTTATCAAAATCAGTTGTAAATAACATAACATAAAATAGAAAAACGCAATCACAATATGTGCACCATCTAAAAAGAACATTTTGTGTTAAATTATTATTATTTTGTTATTTTATTTTATATCATTGTATTTTATATTATTTGTTTTAGATTTATTTTGTGGCTGTTGGACGATCGAAGTGTGCGCGGGAGATGCCTATTGGTGGCGATGAGGTTCGCAACCCATCACACCGCGTCTCCCGCGGGGCGAAAAGAGAAGGATGGAGTGCCGCATCAGTAAAAGTGTGACAGTCCATTCTTTCTGCCTACCCTTTCGGGGAGACGACGTGATGGTTAGTTAGTTATTTAGTTCAATCACAATTTTATTAAAGTCGTTGCTTAGATATTAATTAAACCTCGTAATAATACGTACATATATATTTTACAAGCGCTAACGACGTTTCACTGATGCTCAGTACAAACTAAGTAATTAACGTCATGGTATGTACGAGTATATAGCATACAATATAAACAACATATAACGACTACAGTTTCTGAAGAAACCTTTTACAAAGCACGAAATAAATGGTGGACGAATAATACAGTCAACCTTGCAACATTTTCGGTCATGCATTTCCTGTTTACGCCAGGCACAATGAAAAATGGAGCGTATTTTATTAGCATTGTGTATGAAAGGAAGAGTGGCGGTGCGGTGACAGCCCGTACCAGCTTCAGGGGGTGAAAACATCGCCCTGCCACTCCTTCACCCCTTTTGGGGAGGTACGGGGTCAAAAATCAAACATCCATTACTAAGGGTTGCGAAAATATACCGAATTTTATAAAAATAGAAAATCCATTAATAGCTTTATTCCACTTGTTCTTCTAGTTCTTCCCGGGTTCGGAATCTCATTACTATTTGAATCTTCTTATAAATTGTCTACTAATAATGTATTTTTTTCCTTCTTAATTATTTATTTCTTCTTCTTCTTCCGGTGCCGTGTAAGGTCCCCCAATGTTGGCGATCACTTCAGCAAAGGCATCTGTGTCCTGTGCCACTTGGAACAGGTTCTGGACTCTGGTCATTCCTGTCCAATCTTTTATGTTTCGCAGCCAGGACAACTGCCTTCTATCAACTCTCCGAGGTTCCTCTACTTTACCCATTAATATCAGTCGAAGGAGGTGGCATTTTTCTCCCCTTTAATTATTTACTATGAAACTTCAAATACAAATGTTTTATTTTTTTCATATTACGCTAATTTATGGGATCTGGCCTAACAAATAGTCCTCTACTGGTTCACGTCCCTAGCCATCCCTCCTCATTCTAAAGGTCATTCCAGTTTCTCCCAGACCTCTTCCACGCAGAAACCCGTCAAACGTTTTTACGAAGGACCTCTACCAATACCAATAAAAATAACTCTTGAATTACGATTTGAACACTCCGAACTACCACAAGCGCCCAAAATTGATCTCCCTTCTGAGGAATATTCCGTATAACACAGATCAGACCCCGTCTAAATCAACAACCTACCTAATTATCCCACTAACATTGTTCCCATTGGTCCCCACTAACAAGTTCTGGCGACTGGAGGTTGCCAGAAAATCAAAATCTTATAATGTATGTTAGGTATAGCTACTCGAAGTATACATTATCTCTTTTTGAGGATGATTCTGTGATATGGCATTGAAAACAAAAATTATTTTCACTTTATATGGAAACTAATTATATATACTAATTATATATATAAGCACACATACGATACTCGTATGTGTGCTTATAAAAAAGTAGAAAGGCTTCCTAAGCAACCTTATCATTACTTTTAATCACGAATCTTGGTCACAAGCGAAACTTGAGAAACATATGAATATACGAAATAGGCGAGTACTTAGTAATAAATAATACTTAGTAATAGAAAATGTAATATTTTATATATTTCAAAATATAAGTGATGCTATTATTATCGCCTTGAAAAATACGAATGTTGAAAATTGCAGGAGTAAATTAATATACAAATATTTTAAATATTATTAGCATTATGTGAGTGGTCCTAGATTATAAATACTCAAACCACGAAATAAAATCGGCCTAGTGAAAACACAGAAAGTACGGAAACCGATATGATTGAACAGTTAAAATCAAATTACATAAATAAGTTTAACGTATTTTCTCAATCAAAATATCCTAAACAAATTGTTTAAGGCTACACATTCTGATAGGAGAATATTCAAATTCTACGAAATGCCAATATATGATGGAAATATACAAAAACCTGAGAGCCATAAAGTCTTAAGTGATTTTTTGGCCGATATGAGTTATGCAGTAACTTTTCATTGTGTTTTGAGTCCGTGGCAAGTATCTGTCCAAACGGTTACTTCTTACTTCATATTATATACTGTCTACTATAGTAAATATTACATTCTGTAAACTGGATACTGCGTCGATATCAAAATATATGTGATCCATTGTTTTGGCCGAAACACTATGATACTTCAACATTATTAACTGTTAAAATATAAAACTCTGTTTGTGGTAACACATTTTTTTTTATTTTTCGCGACAGCTTATTCGTCAACCTACGTTGACATCATCAGGTGTTACAACAAATAAAATAAAAAATAAAATGTGATACCATAAACAGCGTTTTATATTTTAACAGTTAAAAATATATGTGGATAACTCATATCTCCCAAAAATTCACTTAAGACATTATGACTCTCAGGTTCAGAAATACTCGGCCGCACACTTCGCCTGCCCCTTGTAAAACTATCATATTTATGAAGACTTGTGCTCAAGTTTTGGTGGCACACGCGCGTATCCCTTAAACTTTGTACATTTTAGGTACATTACTTTTTCTCAAGCCCGTACGTGAAACGGGATATCGTAGAATGGTACAGTCAAAGTGAACGTATCACGTACGTTCAAATAGGTAGGGAGGTTTTAAATGGTTTTTTTTTAATGTGGCTAATCAAAATCATTGTAAACTAACTAACTAACTAACCATCACGCTGTCTATCTGGAGGGGTAGGCAGAAAGAATGGAACGCCACACTATTCTGTCCTGGCATACTTCTCTCGATTCCTCTACATTCATACATCTTGTCAGGCACGTACGTCGATTTCTCCGACTCCTCACGTGACCGATATTTAATATTTGATTGATTTGATCGTGCCATGTTTTCCTCGGTCTTCCTCTATTTCTAGCTCCGTTCACGTAGTTTACATATACCTTCTTCACCATTCTGTATTCACTCATTATTTTCATGTGTCCAAACCATCTTAACGACCCTTTCATTATTTTGTTCAAAACACTTTCATTATTTTGTTCAATTCACTTATTATACTTGCATTTGACACTCTGTCATATACATACTTACCACACATTCTTCTTAGAGATCTCACTTCTACTGCATTTATTCTACTTTCATGCTTATTTTGCCAGTTTCATGCTTCACTGTAATCATTGTTTGATTACAGTGAAGCATGAAACTGGCACTTGATATATCATTGGTTGTAACAATTGATAAATGAAACTTTTTAAATGACATATTTTGGGATAAACCGGTACCGTTGTGTGGTAGCCCTGGCTTTTTCACCCCCTCCCCTATACACACGCGCGTGTGTATACTTGATAGTACTACTCGGCTGTATTAGGCATTTGTAGATAGTATGAAATAGTACTATGTAATTGTGGAAACATTTCAGAAGGCCGGTAATGATCCGAACCGTTTAACATGGCGGGCGGAAAGATTTTCCTGAAATAGAACTGAAAATACATTAATCTAAAGTGTCTACTTCTAAAAGATAATATTCTACTTGCGCACACACCGCTGGCTCTATACATGATACGTTTTCTGAATATATTATTCTACTGATAACTATCCAATTTCCAACAATAAATTTAAGATTTCTTTCGATCGATTTAGTCTACAATACCGTGTTCTCTTATATTTAAATTTCAATACAATAGGTTCGCCCGGTTTGTGCACGTCTATCGCAAATAAAATTTGATTCGATCGCTACAAAATCCAAGTAGGATTTTATATTACTTCGAAAAACGAATTTTATAATGTCATGATACGATTTATTGTTAAGAAAAAAAAAACAGCAAATAATTTTGTATATTTGTGAAAAACTAAATTTTTGATTTTGAATGTATATAAAATATATCAAAGTTAATTTAGTTCATTCATAGGATGTAATGATCTTTATAGGTAGGTACCCGCATACTCAGGCGGAAAAATAAATATGAAAATAATTATAATGTATTACGTAAAAATGGAATGGAACCAAATTGAATGGATGAAAATAGATACACACGGACCAAAGTGGGTGGGTATGTTTACGTAACTTATGAATGGAGCGGTATATTTGCATAATAAATAATTGCGTATAGGCATCATTATTCATTGATAATGCAGCTAGAGTAGGTACTAATGTGGAGCGCGTATGAGCGTGTGGTGGCGGCCGGGCCGCCGGGGATGTGCGGGTGCGGGTGCGTGAATTATGAATGAACACGGGTGCAGGCTCTAATCATATGCAAATGATCCCACGTGTCCCGGCCGCCGCGCCGCCTCGCGCCGCGCCAGCATCTTCTGCAACAATGGCTGCGGCGCATCGCGCGGAGCCCCCGCCCGCAGGTACACCATAGTTTGGGCGTGTACTATCATTTCTCGCGTTTATTTCGGAAACAAAACGCGTAGCAAAAATAATAGGCGAGCGAGAGAGCGCATCCCCCCTCCCCTTCCAGCGCGCCCCTCCCGCCCCCCGCCGGCCGCGGTGTATTTTGGTCCGTGCGAGCGAGCGGGAGGCACGGAGTACATGAAGCTTTTTTCTCTTCTCTCGCTGCAGCCGTGACGCCGAGTGAAGCGAGCGCCGGGCATAACGTAGTGGGAGGTTTACGCGGTCGGACCGTCGAACGAACTTGCGAGAGATCGGCCGCACTGGGTAAATAATGTCCTGTACTCGATCTAGCGCGCGTACGGTGTATTACAAAATAGTGTCTCCGGGTAGAAAATTGCTTTTCCTCCGCGTATATCATTTTCATATTTCGCGAAACAGGGAATCGAACCTTTTCAGTGGCGGGTTGTTTTGCGAGTAATTCGGCAGGAGGGGGTGCGGGTCGAGGTGCAGTACCAGTGGCGCGTTTCCGGAAACGCGATTCGCGAATTTTTCCGCTGCACTTTTCACGATGCACCTCACCGGCGGTGTAGTTCCCCGTGCGAGTAGCGAGTGTAGGGCCCAGGGCTCCGGCTGCGGCTCCACGGGGCGGCCGAGGAGCGGACCAGTGATAAGGTTGCAGCGGGCTGCACCGCCCCCGCCCGTGACGGACACCGTATTGATCTCTATCCGCTGCTCATTGTTTCGCTTCGATTCGCTGCACTCGATTGCGTCTCGGCTCTCCCTTCGGCCGCTCTTTACATTTTGTGCGAAATTTCTGTCATCACTTCTCAATTCCAAATTATTCTAATACCTGCATTTCAGTGGTTATAATTAACTATTCAGGTATAATCATAACTTTAAAACAAAGTGCATTCGTTTACAACTACAACTTCATTTTTTTTAATTCAATAATTACTTATTCGAAATTGTTCGAGTTTCTTAATTTAAATAAAGCGCGTTTTAGAGTGTGTGAAATTTGGCTACTTAGTCACAACAATATAGAAAAGTGATAAAATAAATAAAGTTTTTCAGCGCAAATAGCTGCTTCGCTACTACACGTTTCGCCGCTGTGCTTTGAATAATATTATTCATAAAACGCTTTTACACAACTTAGCACGCATTAATTTTAATAATAGATACAGAATTTGTTATTTAGTTGTTTACTACACTTGAAACATTTTTTCTTCTTTCCAACAAAATGTTTGTACTAAAACCAACGTCTGGACGCGCCAATAAACAAGTGATTCATGTTTTTGCCTGGAAACGAAAATAATCTTGCGTACAACCAAAATCCATTCAATCAGTAAACTGCATCGATTCAACTAAAAGTGTTGTTTCATCTCTATACAACAAATTGGGATATTTGGCAAAGATCTAATAACTTAAGAGTCTTCTTATATTCTCGTAAACAAGTGAAAATAACCATTGCGTCTGTAAATTTTCCACGAAAATTCTAGAAACATTTATGAGTGTCTATTCTTGATTACGCGCACTCGCGATCGTGTCATTTATAATTAATTGTCTTAGAATCCGTTTCTGTATTATTAGTCACAAAAAAATTCACTTCTCAGTTATTGGGTAACACATCCGATCATTATAACTAATTCATTTGCTAAAATAAACAAGAATGATTCACTTAGAACATAAGTTTTAAAATTCGTTTCATTCGAAATAATGCATAGTTTATACGTAAACAAATCTTAATTAAAATCCCTACCCTTGTTTATATCAAACAACAGCTTAGTTTATAATGTATATTCATAATTTTCGCTGTTACTAGTAGATAGATACGATAAAAACTATCTCAACTTTGAAAGTAAAATAAGTTTATTCATTAGTCAACTTCGTATTTAGTAAACATACGCTAATTGGGTGTAACAAATGCCTATACTATAATAGTTATGTAAGAAATATTTTGCCCACAGTTAAATTAATCACAACCTGTATGTTACTCATTGGTTTAAATGAACAAATCAACAAAAACACTTTTTTGTGTTTTATGAATTATATTGTTAATTAATTAATTAATACAATAAACTATTATATGCGCTAGAAAAAGTATTTTAACAGCGCTTCGCGTATGTAGGCGCATAACAGACGTTTTATAGTTATGCGTAATAAGTCTCATTTTACAACCAAACTGAACAATAATAATAAATGCTGTTTTTCTTGTTTCAGGTAACGACGTCTAAGATTACAACCGACATGAGAAGTTTTATTATTAGTACACGAAAAATACATTTAAAATGCCCGCCAAGTATACTAGAAATGTTTATTGTTGATAAATTTGTATCGCCATAGTGTTTAATTTCGAATTAATGATTCAGTTTTACTATACGATCTACCTCTACAAAAGCAGAGTTGCAGTGCGACAACTATAAAAAGACATTTGTTTCGTATGTGATAATTGAGAAGATTAGCGACGAAGTGCATTGAAGATGCTTAGTTATTCGTGAAATCTTGGTAATATCGCTTTCTTCTGGTTCTGCCGGGGGAGTGATATTAATTATAAAAACTGGAAGGTCTACTTATTCCCGTAAAGCTGTCGCCCTGGGCGGGCCCGAAAGACGCGGTGTCTCCCTCCGTGCAATCTGCCATGGCTGCTGAACCTGGTGAGTCCTTTTCTATTTCTTTTCATCACGCCCTTTCACATCTTCTCATCTTTCAATCCAACAAACTCAAGCATTCTAAACAGCAGTTTACAATTGTTATGCCACAAAAACATAAAATCCAAAAATAACGTGTTTTAATTTGTAATTATTTCATACACGTGTTATTAATGTATTAATGATAGCCAGTAATTCAACGTATGTGGACACTAGTCTCTTTATATCCCTTCGCAGCGGGTGGTACAAATACGAGTATAATAAGTATTGCTATTATTGTACAGTGTTCCGAATCATAAATATTCTATACCCTCTGTTACCAACACGAATACACATGGTCAATCCTTCTAGAAATATGAATTTAAATTATTTACGAAAATCACATATACATAACTAAACGTATTAAAACATTTTTTTGCTAATTTATCAATCAATACATGATTTAATTTTAATGAATATGAACAAAAACATTATATTCTCAATAAAAGCGAAGTAATAAACAAACTAAAAAAATACATTCTAAACATTACAGTGTTTAAAATTACATTGTGAGAACCCGAATAATATAAAATTATATTATTACCTGCAATTAACAAAATTAATGTTCCTTAAAAAATAAATAAATATAAAATAAACATTTTCCTTGTATGAAATGATAAAAATAAATTTTAAATCAAATTTAAAAAACTGATAGGTATTTTATATAATAACATTAACTAAAAACGGAACATTTCAATATCTGGATATAATGTATGATGTATGATACAAATCTCTTTACTTTATAAATACATAAAACATAAGTATTAAATATTGTTGTAAGTAAGGACACTTATAAATTTAATTACACTTCTATAATTTTATTTTATTAGGATATAAATAAGAGCTCCACTGTTTATTATACTATTTTGTATCAAAATAATTATACTAAAAACATTTGTGTGAAATACATTATTCTTCATTCTTCTTGAGATGCCACTCGGGCCTTTAAAGTATTATGCGCGTAAAATTAATTATTGTTCTATTAATGTATCTATGTATTTTACCAGATATAAATCTTATTAAATATTCTCTTTGCTACTTAAATCAAACCGCCTTGTAGTCTAATAAGATACCTACCAGCAAACATAATATTATATTAACTAAGTTCTTTTAGTAATTAAATTTGTAATAACAATAATAAGTATAGATTACATGATGTTAAGATATAATTTAACACTGAAATCGCAATGCGAAACAGTCTTAACCCAGTAATGAATGTAAAGAGATTTCATGAAACCCTTTATAAAGTACGTGCAAACTAGTAATAACATTTCTCGGTATCTACCCAAATTCTTTTTTAACCAACTTTTGCCCGTACGTTCATTGAGGAATGATGTAAAACTTCACAATTCGTGAATCCAGATAGATTAGGTATACCTGTATTAATACGGATCGACATGTTTCGTACATGAAATTATCAAGTTGATCAACTTGGTATTATATCCTAAAATGGAAAAACATAATATGAAATTGTACTAACTAAAAACGACCCGAATTTGAATGAGAATTATTAAATTGAAGCAGACAAAAATTATTTAAATTTACGATTTTTTAATTATCCTGAAATGTTCAATGGAGTTATTTATAATTCATCATCCCCTCGTTTTTAATGTCATGTTTGAAAGAAGCACTCTTTATTAATGTATAATTACGGAAATCTTCGGTCTTAATTCTCCTCCGAGAAATCCCTAATTTTGTAAAAAGCTATAGCTTAGCTTATCCCGTCATTATTTTGATGTCTACCGCTACCGAAATATGTAAAAAAAACACCTCCGGATAATAGCTATTGCTGCTTTGAGATTGGGCTTGTAATGTTCGCATTCAGAACTGGGAATTTTTAAATGCGTAAATGCCGATATTACACCCACGCATAAATACATTTGTAACATTACAACGTTATTATGTAACATCTTCCTATAAACCCACAGAAGGGGTATCGTTCAACAAGACGACTCTATTTTCAATATTTGAAGGCATTCAATATTTGAAGGCATTCAATAATAAGGGTGATGAGTTTCAAATTTAGAATCTCATTCAATGTTCTATTATTTCTTTTCAAGAATGTAAATGAAATATACACGTTTAAAAATGTTAAGGATAACATATGTACCTACCTACATTGTAACGAATTACATACTTCGGAAAAGTTATTTAAATTACCGTTCCAGCTTTATTTGAATTATTTATGAAAAAATATCATTATTTACAAAATTATCTTCTTATTATTCATAGTGTAGGTCTTGTGGTCTGTTTCTTAAGAGGAATTTGTCTCCTGGATAGGAGGATATGAATTAATCCCTTCTCTTCGATAGGACCAAAGCGTGACGATGAAAACGATTATGGAAAAAAGGAACACTGTAACAATAATAAAAAGCAAAAATTAATGAGGTTCTCTTTTGAAAATTTAATTTAAATGTCCTCTTTCGTCTCTTTGATCTACCTATTTCATTACAATTGATTACTCATTCATATTTCCCATTCCGGTTTGATTTGATAATTGTTCCGCACATAATTATATTCGCACTTACTCATAACCTGGATATTATTTGAACATTTTGTTTTGATGTAATTTATTTGGCTTAATATGTACTTGTTAATGTTTTATATAAGTCTTAAAAATAATTTATTATTGTTTGCCTCAAGCTATAATAAACTCTTTCATAAGAATAAATCATTTACAGTTATATGTGAGATATTATTATTTTACTTGGCTCTTTCAGAAGCCGAACCAATCGGTATATTTTTACCTTCAATAATAAACTATTCGTTACGTTCGAGTTTTTTTCTATTATTTATCTTGTTTTTCGTATACAACAATTTAAATGTAATGCGTAAATAGGTAATTTTCTAATTAAATGTATTTATCGATGTAATGTTATTATAGTTTTACAAATAGAAATATTCCGTATATTTTGGTTAAACAGTGCACTTGATTATAATCGTTAAATTCTACCATACATTAAATTTAGAGACATTTGAAAAACTGAAAATGTGTAATTGTCATCATTATAACATAATAATATCTGTCACTTATATCTGAACTAATGTATAAAACACTATCCCGGATCTTAAAAACTGCTAAAGAATAGCTTTTTTAACCCCTAAAAACACCCTATTATTATGGTAGCTACGAGGATATTTCAATACCTACTCGAAGAAAAAGTGTTGCTGGTGAGAACTCAGCTTTATCTCATTCCAAAGAATCGCTACCGACACCTATCGATTTTTTAAATAAGTTTTCTGGTAAATTGATTATGTTCGCAATGGTGCCAATATCGAAAATCGATAATATTGAAATTCAATCACGATTCCCGTGCGAAATTTTCTATTAAAAACAAGCTGATAATTATTAGTATTTAACGATTTTGAAAAAGGAATAAAGAGATTAAGCAACTTAAAAGAAAAATAAATTTTAGGTAAATCATTAAAATTAAGTGGTAAATTTATTGAAATTTTTAAAGACGTTTTAAAGAAGAAAAAGTACGTTTCCATAATATTTTGATAATAATTTGTTTCTGTTTGCATATCTTATAAAATTAATTCGAGAAAGCGTATTATACATATATATATTCGGGAAATCTCGTTACATAATATATTGTTTATTATATTTCAGGGCCTTCAGAGCAGCAGTATTCCCTGAGGTGGAATGACTTCCATTCTGCAATTTTGTCATCGTTCAGGCACTTGCGGGACGAGGAGGATTTTGTGGACGTGACTTTGGCGTGTGATGGATGCTCCTTCAACGCGCACAAAGTCGTCCTGTCCGCTTGCAGTCCATACTTTAGAAAATTACTGAAAGCGAACCCTTGCCAACACCCCATAGTCATACTACGAGACATTCAGCAAAAAGATATGGAAAGTTTACTGAGGTTTGTTAAATCATTTTTATTTGTACATGACAAATTCTCATCAATTCATTATACGAGTTTTGTGATTCTTTTGCGTAATTTGTATTTTTTCCAAGTAATTTACCTCGTCCAACTCATTCATATTTTCAATACTCGATCATATTTAATAATTCTGTTATTATTTTTTTATTTTGGCCATAAATCTAATTCAGTCGGGTTTATGTGGGATTTCTTGCAAAAATAAAACTTAAATATTGAAGTTTTATATAGTTTTCGTTTGTTAATTTATGTGTGAATAACGTTTTGAGTTTTGAAATGACATAACATGATTTTTTATAAAAATATGAAATTTATTCTGGGTTACTAAAAAACAATGCTGTAAATCAACTGAAATTCATAATAAATGCGTTTTTGCGAAATTGTTAGTATCATAACATTGTGTTTTTAATAAGGACAATTTTAAATATTTATTTTCTAGAATGGTAAAAAATAATATTTTAAGTTACTTTAAATTTTGAAATTTGAATATACACATTGAATTTTCAAACAAGTAAAATTTCCTCATATATTCCAAGTACTTCATTGTGTATTTCTCCTCAGGTTTATGTACAATGGCGAAGTTCATATTGGACAAGAGCAACTCGGAGATTTTCTCAAGGCGGCTCAAATGCTACAGGTCCGAGGTCTCGCAGATGTCCCTACTCCAGGAATGCCAATTAACAATGTCGAACATAAACTATCACCTGTGAGTATATCCAATCTTAACATTATGTCTTGATAAATATTAAACCCATCAATTTACCCCATGCCTGGATCAAGTGACCTACTTGACAAAGTATGAACTAATTTTTAAAAATCCTGTAAACTAATGGGTTAAGTAGATGCTTGTCTTTGCATTAATATAACTACAAAATAAAACATGTTTCAAAATATATATGTACGAGTACATTATTTATTTTTAAAATAAACACACGATTTTTCCTCTCAATACGTAAGCGAAAAATTTATTACAATTAATGACCAACTGTTTTGTTATAAGACTTTTGTATGTTTTCTCAATATCAGAGAGCAAGTAAAATTAATGAAAACATTAAAAAATCTGTTATATTTTGTTTTATGTTTTAAAAAATAGTATTTTGAATTTGGAATTGACGATTAAATAAAGATTATATTTTTTTTTTAATAATTCCAGTCATCAACAAGTCTACCCTGGCCTGAACCAACAAACAATAGATCAAGAGAAAGAAGCCGTTCACGAAAAGATGCATCCGGACACTCTCCACCTCCCCCAAAACGAACTCGATCTTCGGATCTTTACCAAGCTCAGCTTAGGAATAGGTTTGTGATTTAAATTGGTTTTTCAAATACTTATCTAGCTGTTTTTTTTTTTAATAATGTAATGTAAAAATAAATCATTCGATATAAGCATTAAAAAAATCCACTGATTAAATTTATTAATGTTCATACAAGGAATGCCATTTTTACCAAAGTAATGTTTGTTTTATTAATGCTCTGCTGATGTTTACTAAATACTCCTTTTAACAAAGTAAATGTTTTTTTATTATTCTAAATTAAAATATTAATTATTTGTTCAATTAACTGTAGAATGTTGTGTACATTTTAAATAATAATTTTTAGTTTGTTCTATTCTGCTATACGTAACATTTTTTTCCAGGGTGGAATCACTTACAAATCAAAATCACAGAAGTCCGGATAGATTGAACAATGGACTAGATTTAAGGGACTCTCTCTTGGGACAGGCGTTGGAAGGTGGCCCCCCCAATCATCCTAATAACATGGTAAGCCTTTTGTTAATTCTCTATTTTAAAATTTCCATTCTTCGTTGTATCTGAAAATTCTTTTGTTTTACAAGGATACGTATTTTAATTCTATTAGATATATTGACATTTAAAAATCAAATTATTTTAATTTATTACGCAACTTTTGTTATTTTTTATAATGATAGCACTTAATTTGTGGTAACACTATAACTATCCTTTAATATCTAGTTTGTTATATGTCTAGTGCTGTTTATTTTCACCGCCGACTGGTTTCAATTCTATCTGTATATTCATCATGATGATCAGTAAGGTAATCAATCGTCCTGATGAAAAAATTAATAATACATATACGTATTAATTCCAGTTTGCAGTAAAAGTGATTGTTAAAACAAAATAACTTATAAATCAATGTAAAAATGAAATGGTTTAGTTCAAAGTAGTAAATGTAGAAGGGCTATTATCAATGTGAATTAGATTATTCTTTGAAATCTTTAGTATTATAAATATTGTTGTTTTTTTTATATAGAAAATGAACTCTGACAACTCACTACAAGCACAATCAACGGGAGAGGACTCCTCGTCAGATGCGGCTTTAAGTGACACAGAGATGGACCTGCCCCCTAGACATGCGCCTCTGCCCAAACAAGAACCTCAGGATTACTGTGGGGACGACGGGGGCATGATGGGACACAACGGGGGAATGATGGACCCACAGAGAAATTCTAATTTCCCCGGAGCGCTTTTGGGTCTACAAGGTTAGCTATTTAACCCATTTGTTGTTCTTATTCAACATCTTAGTACTTAAGACAAAAACAGGAATAATTAAATATTATACTAAATAGGGATAGGAATATGTTTTGAACAATTAAAAACACCTTCATATTAATATAAATTGAGATTCCATAAATTATGTAATGTTTAGATAAATAAAAAATAAAGTTGTTTTTTATTTATTGAAATAATTTTCGCAAGCAAATTGGTCAATTTAATTAACATATAAAATATTTATGAAAACTTTCTCAAATGCATATTAGGCATACTAAATGCCATGTAAGGTGAAACGTGTCTCTCCTATAAAATATAATATAACATCTAGAAAACTAATGTTTTCATCAATATCTAATATTTAATATGGAGTTTGACATCATTGTTCAAGAAACAATAAATGAGTTAATTTTATTTGTTTCTTAAAATATTTGTAAAAAGGTGCTTTGGGTTATTATATAATCTCAGTTTTACATCATTGGACAAGAAACAGTAAATAATTTAACACTCAATGTAAATATATAAAAATAATATATTTTTTTAAATGCTTTATCCCGATTATTTTTCTAAATTGTTTAATATGGCAACAATAATATATGTAAAGCCGCAACCATACTCTTCATTTTTGTTTTGTTTGTTATTCTTTAGTTATCTGCGATAAATTTTGATTTCACACACTAATGCTAACATATTCAAAGTCAGTTAGATTCCTTTAATTCTGAGAGATTTACAAAATTTGCTTAAAAATATAATTTTGTACGTGAAAAACACGGTTTAATAAGAAACTCTCAGACAATTTAATGTAACTGTTTTTGTGGCAAGCCTTTATGTTTTTATAACATTTAAATATGCGGTAAAATATAATTTGATAGGATGAATACCTGTTTATGATGAAATATAATAAATTTGCATTGCGTTATATTCATTTGTAAGTTTGTGTTGAAGGTTTGCTTCCTGGACCATCTGGCATGCATGGGACCCCCGACAACTTCGGTAAGCCCCAGAATTACTCTCACGCTGGCATGGAAATTAGACGAAATTTGTCTCATGCTTTTTATCATTGCTTTTGAGAAAAACATACCCACCAAACTAACTTATCTTATTCTCTTAAAAAACAGTTTCATTCATTATTATTTAATTAATTGGAAATTAATACTTGTATATAAAAATAACAAAGTGCAATATTTTAGTTGTTTTTTTTATTGAAAATTAATTGGAGACAAATTTTGGAAAAAAACTTTTTGCAAATTGCTTATTTTAATTGAAACATTTAACACTTTTTTTTAAATACGTTTAGCTTTAAATATGTGAGTCTTTTTTATTTAAAATATTGTATCAGCCAAAACGAATCATACACAATGTAAATAAAAGAAAGCAACTCTAAGGTCTTAATAAAGAATGTATTTCTTCAATTGGCAGATATGTTATGATGCACATGTTAGTGATTGAGTTATTTGTCAAGATATGCAATATAATGCTGTATGCATAAATGTGTAAATATTCGGAATTCATAATATGAAAAGCGTGACGGGAGAAAATGGAAAAGTATGTTTGTCGGAGCAGGTGAAACCGTGTGGAGTTGTGATAATCATGCGGTGTCCGTCTGCCGCAGGACACGACTGGACGGGGGCAGCCAATAGCGCGCACGCCGCCCCGCCAGCCTGCACTCTGACCCCCTGGTCGCAGGCGCACATGGGGGGGGATCTGGGCAAGATGCTGGGCGACCAGAGCTACGGCAAATACCCCGCGCCGCCCTCCTACCCCGGCCCCGACAGCGCGGCCCTGCACAAGCCCAAGTGTCCCGAGTGCGGCAAGGTGTACAGCAACAATAGCAACCTCAAGCAACACATCGTCAACCTGCACTCCACCCCCAGCGAGATCTTCCACTGCCACATGTGCTCCAAGGGCTTCAAGACGCGCCAGTACATGCAAATACACATGCTCTCCATGCACGGCATACGCCAAAGGAAAAACTACGATTCCAACTCGTCTTCGCCTTCGATATCATAATGAATGTGGGTACCGTTTGCACACTCGGACTTCGTTTCTACAAATTCATATCAATAAAAGATTCAAAATTAATAAAACATTGGCCACAAGCCGAGTGTATTCCTGCAAGAGAATGCATCGCTCATCTACTTAAAATCCAAAAGAAATCTGACATAAACGCCTAAGAGACACTACATTCTTAGTGACTAAATTCGTGGATCATTTGATCAGAAAATCATAGTTACGACATCACCTATCTCATAAATAGTGTTAAATGTTTGCATGAGTATGGCACTGATAGGCGTATGTTTGCATGAAGATATAGAGAGTATAACGCCGCCTCTGTGTTGCAGGGGCGGCACTACTGGGGACGGCGGCGTGCTACCGGCCGCAGTGCCTGGTGTGCGGGCGCGTGTACAGCTCCACGTCCAACCTGCGCCAGCACATGCTCAACGTGCACGCGCAGACGGCCCGCGAGCAGTGGCACGGCTGCCAGCACTGCGGCAAGAAGTGCAAGACTAAGCATTACCTCATCAACCACCAGCTGCAAGCGCACGGCATAAGGCAAAGGCAGACCACATAGTACTGGTGATAATGGCGCGCAATTCCGTGAAACACAAAAGGCTGATTAGGGATAAACGCAACCTGAGAGGACGGACATGGAACATTGTACTTAATTGTGAAAGTGCCAGTATTAAGATGTGATAACTATTTGTTCTCGGAGAACAATGAAAAAGGAAACTCGAAAGAAATATTTTATTTGGTTTTCAATCACTGTTTTATTAATAGGTTGAAAATTAAAAATAATAATAATACTACGTATTATCCCCAAACTTAATCAATTTGATAGTGTGAAAACACAATATTAATAATAGTGTACTTATGTGTATTCTTAAGGTTTTTATTTCTCTGCTTTTATTGAGCTGTATATTTGAAAGAGGCATTTGCAAACAAATATATCAGTGGATAATTATATTACTATAATATTTGATATCATTAAATATCAACATTGTTGACATTGTATGATTGATTTTGTCTTAAAAAAAGTAGATGCGTATTTTTGCAAAATTTCAATAACTTTAATCTTGTAGAAATGTAAACTGGGTAAACATTGATTCTTGGTTAGATCGTTTTGGAACACACATCTTATACGTATTGTAGTTGGCCATAATTAAAAATGGACTAATATGTTACCCGGAATGATCAGTAATGAGTTTAATATCGGCATTACAGATGCCGCGGTCGGGCGGAAGGAATCGACTGCCCTCCAGATAGTAAAAGCCGAACTACAAACCGAGTCCTCAACTACACCCCTCTTAAATCAGAAACCTCAATTTCTCGACCAAAGCTATAGTTATTTAGAAAACGAAATAGTGAAATTTTTAACAAGCGGGGCTGTGAGAAACAATGGCATGATGAGTGCCAGTCATGATGGGGAGGCAGAGTGCCTGTGCCCACTCTGCGGGGTGGGACTGCCATCCCCCGCCGAGGCCCGGCGCCACATCGACCTGCACTACCCCCGGGACAGCCCTCTTTGCCCCGTAGCGGCCTGTGCTCGTCTCTTTGCCCACCCCAACTCGGTGAGGAACCACATGCGGATAAAGCACCCGGAACAGTGGGACAAGATGAAAACGTTGAAATGGAGTTGCGGTTGGAATATGTTATGAAAACAAGTCCATTTTTAATTCCCGCCGGCACAGACATTTGATTTTCAATAATCATACTACCCAGTGTTTGATAATAGTTTTAGAAAGAAATCAGAAGATTAAACTGCGAATGCAATATTTTAATATATATAAATTTAATAGGATAACACGAAATGGTTGCTGTACTCTTTAATCATATTGTATTTCCTTCTTGAATTGTGATGTATATATCCCACCATGAGAGATCTCAGTAATTATTATTTAGTCGGTACCTATTTTCAAGAAAGTATTAGTTGGTGTTTAAATTGAGTAGAAATAGTGTACGCGCTACACATTTCTAAATTGTGTAAGACTAGTATTTCACTGGTTTATTTTTAATTATAGTGCAGACTAAAATGTATTGTTTTCTACCAAATAATATTTTTTGACTGAGTTTTTTATTATACGTAGATTACACTTTAATATATATTATATACATATGAAAATAAAGTGTAGACCGGCCGCAAAGGCTTTGATATATTGTATTCTGATTAATAATCAAGCACTCACTAAACTATCGTAGAACAACCTTATAGGGTTATTATGACAAAATTTAAGTAAAACGAAATGTTCCTCATCTCTGTTAAACAGAGTAGTTCTAAGAATGTATCTTATATTTAAAAACGCTTTTACTGCATGTAACATAAACGTAATGTGAATATGTTAGGAGGAAGTTGTCTCGGATTATATCATGTCAATAACTGAATAAATCTGCCAAAATAACTCCATTTGTATGATTCGTTTTGAACCCTCACACAATATTACTTTACCGACACATTTAACGCTGAAAACAAATGAAACACACGATTGTGCAATAACTTGATATTTTGGTGGCAGTCTCTCGAAGGTCGTTGGACATGTTAAGGGTGCGAGCAACGGACCCCCGGCCCTGCCCCAAGTGCGGAAAGATCTACCGCTCAGCCCACACTCTCCGCACACACTTGGAGGACAAGCACACCATATGTCCAGGCTATCGGTGAGTCCTATCTTAAACAACGATATCTCTCGGAAGAATTATTTACACAGAACAAGCGTTGCCAAGAACTAGGTGTGTAATATGTGATTGTATTATTTTTTTATGGGACATTATGTTCTTTTCTCCATGAATGGATGTGATTAGTCATTATTTTTGTTTTAGAAACATACATAGCTGATTTTTTTATAAACTTAAAGCATTTTAACACTGGAATTTTTTAACTCAGATTTTTGATTTTTGAATTTTGCTTTGTTGGTATAAATGTGCTTCCTTATATGTTAATATTTGTTTTATTTTTTATATTACTCTTTGTAATATATATTTTTTTTTAATCTAACACCAAAGATAAATCAATGATATTAGAATTTATTTTACAATCTTCAATCTTCAATATATTCGAACTCAAGTCCCCTGCATCAGGAGTCAAGCGTTTTATCCCCTAGACCACCAACACTACCCATATATTATATTACTTTAATGAGCCCTGATGAACATATGGATATTATCAAAACCTATCGATAGAAAACGTGATCAGTGGTTATAAAAAAAATATATATATTAAATCAAAGTTTATTTTTCTCCATAAATTTCGAAGCTATTACACTTCTATCATCGGGAGAACGTTACCACCTGAAACTGCTTAAATCTAAGATTCATTAATGGTGATACGTCCACAAATTTAATGCCAATGAAATAAGATTTTTTTAAATTACATTAAAATAAAGCAGAGTGGAAAAAACAAGTAGTAATATTCATGATTTCTCTTACAGATGTGTATTGTGTGGAACAGTAGCAAAATCACGTAATTCACTCCATTCACACATGTCCCGACAGCACAGAGGAATCTCCACTAAAGATCTCCCAGTTCTTCCCATGCCAAGCCCCTTTGATCCAGAACTTGCAAGCAGGTGAGAATCGATCTTTTTTTTATTTAACCGCCCTACCTTTGGGTTATTTTCCGAGAAACGTGCAAAAAAAGCAGGTTTTTTATAAATGAAATTTAATTATATATTAATTTTATTTTTTTAAATTACGAAACATCAAATACTCAGCCGCACATTCGCCTGCCCCTTGTAAAACTATCGTATTTATGAAGACTTGTACTCGAGTGTTGTTGGCACACGAGCGTATCCCTAACAGTTTGTACATTTTAGGTACATTACTTTTTCTCAAGCGCGTACGTGATAAGGGATAGCGCAGAATGGTACAGTCACAGTGAATGTATCACGTACGTTCAAATACGTAGGGTGGTTAATTGTTTCTGATCTGAATTCAAGAATTATCCACTAGCATTAGCATGATGGTAACTGGCATATTTATCAAAAACGAAACCTAATAAATCATAAGCCTATTAAAAAGGCAAAATAAAAACGGACCTGTGTGTCAATTGTGCCACAATTCACGCACATAAATAAAACTGTTATCATGTATTTTGAAATACGTAGTTTTATTCTTTTTACATATTTTAATACAACCTTTTTTGCCATTACCATTGCCAAAATAGGGCTAAGACATTTTGATATTACCCTGAAGGGCCGAAGTATGCTGAACTTTTTCTAAACAAAGTTTCTGGCTAAGTGTGGAATTTTACGTTACAACTCAGGCAATAGTGAATAACTGTAATTAAAACAATTGATATCAGTTTTGTTTTATTTACAGTGTTCTATTATATGATAGATTTCATAGCAAAGTTCTAAACAGATAGTCATATTGCTTAGCCTTCCCAGATACGTGACATTCATTCTTGCCACAAAGATCAGAGTATGGTCAATAATGCTATTAATCCATTGGCTTAGTGTTTCATTATTATTTCAACAGATGTCACTCAGAGTTATTATAAATTACTAAAATACATCTTCCAAACCCTTTGATCATAGAATTACAACAAATATTTTGCATGACCAGTCTCGCGAGCATTGAAATAATTACCATTAAACGCATATAGCAAATGATTGACACAAAACCATATGATTTTCAAAATATGAATGTTGAAAATTTAAATTTCTTGGTAGAAGTTCATTTTAAATAATGAAAATAAACAATATGTAAAAAAAATCTTAACAATATATTATAAATATATATGTATATATTTTATTTTATTCCACAATACGTTCCACTGTTTCGAGGCTGCCGAAACCGGTCGAAACTAAAAAAAGCAAGTGGAATCAAACTTAATAAAGTTTTTTATTACTATTATTTTTGTTTTTATTATAATAATGATTTGCTAATACCTTTACAAATATTATTGAATAATATAGTGTAGTTCAAACGTCACTCTAAAGGTGCCACCCAGAGACATGAAATGTGACAATATACAGTTTATTTATATTTTTCTTTGTTTTATGTTTAAACCAACTTTGTAAGAACCGGCCTTCAATTACAGATTGCTAGCGAAGGCAGGGGTCAAGATTTCTCCGGCAGAGCTGCGAGCGCGTGCATCTCCCACCGGCCCTCGGCGCTCTGATGTGAAGTTGGACGCCAAAAGTGCCCATTCTGCCGCCTCGGAGACCAGCTCCATCTGTGGAGACAATGATCCCGAAGATCTCACCATCACCCAGCATAGATTTGATATGCTTCCCATGTCTCCACCTCCCAGTAAGCAGCTAAAAATATTAATATTTTCTATTTCTAACAAAATTATCTTTTTTCATTTACATCGTCTTTTAAAAAATATATATATTGCACACAAATAAACTCTACCATATTAGATATAGAAGACACTTATAGATTTTTATTACTTGTTCATATCTTTACAATATATGTATTTTGTATTTAGTACAATTTTATAGTTAATACATTAAATAAAAACATTTTTAACGACTCTTATATATCACTAAATCATTCTTTCAAAAATGATACATCATGAGGTTAAAATCTTATTCATTTTAACTAATCATTCATAGTTTTCATTTCAGCTATGAACCACAATTCAAACACAACTATTACAAAGGTCCCCGCTATCAAGGCAATAGCAGCAAAAAGTATAGACTCCATAGCCCAAAACTTAAGTGGGAAACAAGAAGATTATCCCGCAGGTCTGGGTGGATCGGCTATCCTCGATACATACTTACAGTTCATGGCTGAAAACACCTTTGGTAAGTTATCAATTTATCTTGTATCATTCTAGTCATTTTCTTTGAGTTATTGAGAAATGTTTTTTTAAAATACTTATCAATCTTTACAGGAATGGGCATGTCACAAGAGCAGATAGCTGCTATGCACGCAGCCAAGTTGGCTCAGCTGAACGCTCTAGGAACCCAGCTGGAACGCAAGCAGCTGGGTTCCTTCAACAAGCTCTCCCCTCCGCCTGGCCCCCTCCACCACCACTTCCTGGAGCAGATGCACCAGCACTACGCCAAGAAGGATCTCCGGGACGATCAGGTCCTGGACTTGGGAAAAGAACGGGACAGAGAAAAAGAAATATCGAGAAATAGAGAAATTGTGGAAATCGATATAGATAAAGAAATTGAAGAATCTGACCAGAACAGAAATACTCGCAAATTAGATAGTGATCGTAACGATTACGATAAACGGGAGATAACCAGAGACGACCTGAGGAATGACAAGAGAGACAAGCACTTCGGGGACAGCAGCGAGCCCGAGGAGGAAGAGTATTCAGACGAAGATATGCAGAAGGATTGTGAATAAGTGAACAACTTTACTAGAATAAAAAATATGAAAATCTCTATCTCAAATCCTAAAGATAAATGATATACATATATTTACCTTTAAGAAAATTTCATTATTTATCCCAAATAGGGTTTCATTAGAAATGGTTTAACTTAATGTTGATTTTAAACCATTCATTGGAAACTACCAAAATCTGCAGGATTTGATGTAGTGATTTGATACGTTGAAGTTTAATGACGCCTCGAAAAGCGGTAATCTTCAAATGATGCGATTGTTTGAACTGTTAGTATTTATGTGAGCGCATTCTAGATTGCAAGGGTAACCCGTTGATTAACATAAATCCTTTATTTGTATATTACAAATCCAAATTATACTTAGTTTAGTTTTACCATTGACAAATTGTCTATGTTAGAAGATTTTTGGAAATATACAGATTTTATAATTCATATACATTTTAATGTTAATTGGAAGACTGCCAGAGCTTCTCATTCAACTAGCGTTTTAGACTTTGATGTTTCATGAAAAATTGTGCCATTTTTATTTTGTTTATTTTTGAAATTAATGTTTTATTTTTAAGATAGTTAAGAATTTCAAGTTAAACATTTTTAAAAATTTTGAAAAGACGATATCTATTACGTAGCAAGCGCACATTCGGAGTGCGTAATTTGTATGTTTTTGCATACATTAATTCCATCCAATCTACCTCAAAATATTGTAGTGTTAATGAAAATATTCCTCCAAAATACAAACATATAATTCCATCCATCTACCTCGTATATATGTGAATTTATTATTTTTAAATATTAAATCAATAAATATTTAATTAGTCCAAGTATTTGATAAGACCAAACCCGCAGTTCATAGAGAAACTATATCCATTAGGTTAACTTTATTCCACGCCCCGTACCTCGCCGTGCTTGTCAATGTGACAATAGACCCTACGAGTATACGAACTACACACGGATCTTCGACTTATACTAGACTTCTCGATAGATATCACTCCCTTATCAGTTAGAAATGTTCCGGCTTTAAGCAACCACTCACGGTGTACTGAAGAATCGCTTTTTATGTAGACTTACGGATATTGATACTAATCACACATAAAGACTAAATTATACAAACTGTGCGTCGAAGCAATACAAGGGGGCTCTTAGTACAATTGTCAAACTTTGCTTCATTCTCGAGAGTACAAAGGTTGCGCAAGTTTTCAGAAGACTCCTCATGATTAGGGAATAGGTGGAAGTCATCTTGCCCGTGCGGATCCCGTAGTATACTGTAGCATTTAAATAAATATTTTAATATTTGATGTATTTAAAATGGTCAACAGTGTGTAAATGTACGTATTTTAAAAATATTTTTGATATCATCACAAAAACTTCAAAATCCTTATAGTACAATACAATTAACATTCGTATACTGAGTATGTTTGTGTCTTATTATCAAATTATTAGATATACACAGTAAAGCTTTTCTTTAGGAACAATTCACTTTTTGTAAGACGATTCCCTTATATTTCTACATGTAATTAATAAATATTATCTATCTCTAAAACAGTAAATCGTGTTTTCAGGATACCTTGCCACATGTGTGATTGTAATTGATAATATTTTATTGTATGTAATATTGTATTACTCATCCTAAGCTGATTATTTATTTGAAATCCCATAATATGGTACCAGTTAAGCAAGGAATAAAATATACAAGTATATTGCATTTAGATACCTCATTAGATTAGTATATTATTTATTGAACTCATGCAGATTAGTTACCACAGTATTTCCAGTAATATATAATAATATAAAGTAATATAACCCAGACAGTAGACAGAACTGACAGTTGTCAGTCCGGCCCATCATTGTGTTTACTTAGATAGTGAATTTGTTTACCTCACACCCAATGTTAGTGGAACTATAGAAACACATAAGCATATAGCGAGGGAAGCTTGTCCAAGGCTGGAGCGGGAGTGTCTCGCGGTCGCCGATGGTGACCTACGATAGCAAGCATTTAGAGTAGGGTAAGAGCGAGTTAGCGTTGATATCTACGCCGATAGTAAATGTTGATCTTTAGCGGACGAAGTTGTAATGCCGGTGTGATGATAGCCGTCGTTGTTTTAGAGTAATGTGTGTTGAATGCTTGTTTAGTCAATTTTGGCAATGGAAACGTATGCGTATGTTTTCGTTATAGTCTCCCACGATTTACCCATTTGCTTTTTACATTATTTAATAAAACGTTCTTGGATGGATTGTAATTATGTATATTGTAATTTACAATGTTATTTTCTTTAAGTATAAGTTACTTCAATGGATGTTAAACATAATTTTGTTATAGTTAATATAATAATACGGATACCATTTTGTATATAAAGAAAGTTTAATAACGCTGAGCTGAGGGATTCGGTATAGTTATGTTACAAGGTTAAATTTTATTTAACACAATTTTTGAAGGTGCTTTTTCCACTGCACTGCGGTTTGTGTTATTTTCTATCTTCCTGATAATCTGGTTCATATTTCAAAGTACATTTTATTATGTACATAGGTAATACATGTGTAGTCTGAATTTGGTATGTAGTGGAATCTAAAATTCTTTAAATTGTTTCATTTTGTTGGTATTACAAATATAAAAATTTATAAGTCAATAGCAAAATATATACAAAGTTGATTGTTAAGGTTGGAGCGATACTTAATATTGGTTACACATCCATGTCTCTGTGTATCATAGCCATTATTTGTGTGATATTTTACTAAATTCTTTAAGGTTTTATTAACGTAACTCGTGTGAATACTGCCCCAGATGAAACTGATCCGCAACATTTAGGTTATGCGGTGTACATTATTGTCTGGACTATTGTGTTAATATATATATTTAATGTTTTAAAATTTTAACATTGAACCGTTATATTTTTCCCATTTGTATGACCCAGTGCAATTTGCATATTACATGAGAGCTTAGTATGAAACATATTCTATTTGTAAATATGTTATACTTATACACTTTTAGTATTTCCCAAGTAATGCACAAAAGTTACATTGTTTTATATTAGCAATTTGAGTTTTAAAAACAGGTGATTTTAAAAACACAAATCTTTATTTATGTTTACATTTAATCTTCTAAACATGTATTGTATTGTAATATTATATACTCCGTCTTGGTGGATTGAACACATAGGAAAAGAGTCATTTTTACATAAAAAATGTTTTACTTGAATATTAAATGATATATTTACTAATTGTGAATAAACAATTTTATGAAATTGTATAAAGTTTTAAAAAAAAAAGATATCTTTTCAAATGAATCCAAAAATTCCAATACAAAGTATATGAAATACAAATACTTAAAGAAATGTTTTGCGCCGAATACTGGTATACTGAATGCCGCGTTAGTAAATCTTATACAATTTATTATTAAAAGGATAGTGCTTAGTATTATTGTAGCGCCGTAACAGAATATTTAGGAAAAGCAATTTTCCACATTTTAGAAGTTAACTGTTGAGGGACGAGGTGCCTTCTAAAATTATTACGAATGAGCCTGAACACTCCAGAACGGCCCGCGAGTGGGGGGCGCGGGCGGGTGAGGAGACTCGCGGGAGAGCCAAGTCCAGAGGCGTGCCTTACAGCAGCTGTTCACCGCAACACTCCGCGTTAGTCAGGCGTTCTAAGTTCCTAAATACTTGCTCCCTATAATAGTGACTGTTAAGAATGTAAATACATCTACCACTAATTGTTTTATTTGTAAGCATAAATACTAGTTTTTACTATATTCATTAATGATCATTAAACTAAATATATGGTACCACAATCTAAATTGATAAAAAAATATACAATATGTCGTGAATTACGTGTAAAAGTTTCATAATTTTATTCAAATTGAGTCATTTGTTGTACGATGCCGGCAGTTTTACTTATTTTACGCTAATATTAGGAAGTTTCTTTATTCGGTGCTATATTACACACCACTACTGTTTGAATCTCATATGTTATATTGTGTATTTTAATTTGGCTAGTTTTAAATCCCTGTGAAAATTCCATTGGCGTTCAGACTGCAGAACAATTTGTGAACAGCAACAGGCCACAATCATTTTTTTAACTTACAAATATTCAAAATAATAGTGCAGAAATTAAAACAATTATTTATAATACTGATCTGAACATATCAGTGAGGATTTTCACAGAATGATAAATTGCGTTATTTATGTTGTATTATATATTATCATGAGTCTGAAGGATGTATAGAGAAGAATAATAATTTTAATAAATGCAAAAATATACAGGTATCAAAGGTATACAATACGTGTATTAAAATTTGTCTTTGGTTTTGTTTCAAAGACACTGGGAGAGTGGTTTATTATACATATTATGAACGTTATCCAGGTTAGGCACCGGCCAGTGACAGTTTTATTTAAAAATATACGATAAACTGAGCTTAGAGTACATACACTCATTCACCAATGCACTAGTGTAAAGATCGTACTGGTAATCAAGTTAGACAATATAGACAAATAGATATATTATAATAGTCCCGATTCAGTTGTGACCTTAAAACAACTGACGACCGTTGCCATTAGGAAAATTATTGTACTTACGTACTATGTGAAATTTGGTATCACCGCTATAAATTCATTTCATACCTCCTAATTTTTTTATGTAATTTTTATTTTGTTCCTATAATTTAGACATTTTAACAACTAACCTAATTATATTTTATCTTTTGTTTCAACGAGTTTTCTATTGTACTTATTCATAATTATTTTCAGTGTACTTGCCATAATTTGTTTTGTTTAATCTAAGAAAAATTCATTGTGTATTGCTTGAGTTCATTTACATATATTAAATAAGTGTTTAAAATGTTTCCCAGTCTATTATGATTTACCTAATTCCTCCTTAAAATTTACCTAATTCCTCCTTTAGTAAGTATACGGCAATGATATTATTTAACAATTTACAAGTTTAGATATGTTAAGGCAAATGCTCTCAAGAACGATTCCTGGAAATTTATTCATTTCATTATTAGCTTTTAAATTACAATTCCTGTATTTTTAAATAATAAAATAATGTCACAGTTTTAAAAGTAAAATGATATAAAACAAAGGAAGCAAAATAAATATTTTTTATTACAACATACATTGTGTACATCCTAATAAGAGAAACAAAGAGGATATCTTATACGAAGTGATGTTTATATTCGCATTGAACTATGCATATTACCCTTCTATACATTTTTCACTTTTTGCATTTATTTGACTTTAGCTATTCAAAATAATATTAATTATTACAAATACATTTAGTGCATAAAAATATGTATAAAACAATTAACAAAAACACCTTTTTATATGTACTGGCAGTAGATTCACTGGTAGTACAGTTTATTCACTTCAGGGAGATGATTTGCAATAGTAGGAATACTTTTTAAATTGGTTATAGAACGCTATCTGATTGATTCCTGGGCCTTAGTAGGCGGCGTGTACGGCATTAGCTTCTAAAATACTCGGTGATTAGAAAATTACTATTATCTCGAAATTAGAAAAATAAATTAATTTTAACGGCGGAAGAACATGTTTGTATTTGTGGTTTTGTTTTTGAATCACCAATAATAACACATCGCACCGTGAGTGTAAAACTGACGTAAGTGCAAATATACAGTTTGGGGATATGGGAGTTTAAATATTACATATTGCTTTGAAAAACTGTTTTTTTTTCAAATAAACCAATGATTTTCGGTTTATAGTAATATACCTATAAACCGAAAATCATTGGTTTATTTAAAAAAAAAACAGTTTTTCCAAGCAATATGAAGTCTTTAAATTCCCATATCTCCAAAATGTATATTTGCAATTACGTCAGTTTTACACTGACGGTGCGACATATTTCCCAGAAAACTGGGAATTTCCAGACATCATTACCCGGGACGCCAGATATTGAAATAAATAAATAAAAGTGTTCCTTTAAATTTTAACATTGGACAGTATCGTTATGAATATTAGTCATATCCTTAATTGTTGTTTTTTTACAAGAAAAATCCATTAAAAAGATTAATGGACTTTATGTGATAGAATTCTTATTTAAAAAAAAAATTGTTTTTGTTTTAATATATTTTATTGCTTTTTCTATTCTAAAAAATAAAAACATTGAAGTAAACTTTTTTGTAAATGCTCTGTCATCCACACTATTTCAAACAATCTCCTTGAAATGAATGGACTCTACCCGAAGATTTACAAAAATCATTGACTGTGACTGCCTTCATATAAAATTTTCATATTCCTCACTTAATATACACCGATACACCTGTGGGACTGGGAGGATTAATCCCATCCCCCCTACCTAACCTATGGCGCTAGTATGCTGGCCGCAGCATAGCGCCCCCTGGAGAGAAGGACCCCGTCCTTTGCTCCGGGCTTATTACCGCGTCCTTCGGCCGAGCGACACGCGTCCGCTCGAACGCTCTCGCCCTATCTATTGTGATACACTTGCCTGTGCCGAAATAAATAACTGTGTACCAACCAACCTCTGACTTTTCACTTGCACACCGAACCACCTCACACTACAAATTGGTGACCCCGAGTTTAAAAAAAAAGTAGTTTAGTATATCGGTTACGTGCAAGTACGGTGTCATACAGAGTGAGAACTATATATATATTTTTTTTTTGTCTGTGTTTTACGTTGTGCTACGCAGTGTTTCGCCACTCAAACAAACAGAACCATGCCTAAACCTGCATCTAGCGATAACACAGAAGGAGACGCCGCTCGATAAATTGGCAAACTTAGCCGACGCCATGGCCAAGTTCCACATAAGCCGCCCCAGCGTCGCGGAATCACACGAGAGCGAGCTACATAAACTCGTCACTTCGATGCGTGAGGAAATGTCCGCCTTACGCATTCAGATTTCTGCCTTGCAGGGTCGAGAATCTCGACCACGATCGACCAATCGACGAGCTCGATCACATAGCCGCCAGCGCAGCCTCTCAAAAAGGCGCAACAACGGTGAGTGCTTTTACCACGCGCGATTTGGAGCCAGCGCACGTCGGTGTAATGCACCCTGCAACTTCAACCAGGGAAACGCTCCGGGCAGTCGCTGATGACGGCCAGCGATACATGCCCGACGTCAAGCCGCCTTTTCATTACGGACAGGGAGAGTAAAACTAGATATTTGATTGACACCGGCGCCGATCTGTGTGTCTATCCGCGCTCTAAAGTTTCGGGACGTCTCACTAAATCGACATACGAACTTTCAGCAGCAAACGATACCATCATATCTACATACGGTCACATGACCTTAACTCTCAACCTCGGGCTACGTCGCGACTTCACCTGGAGATTCGTGATAGCTGACGTCACTAAACCAATAATTGGCGTTGACTTTTTAAGTCACTACGGCTTATTAGTCGACGTTAAAAATCAACGCTTATGGGACCCGCTTTCCAACATCGCCGCTTCAGGACATCGAACGACGGAGAACTCCTCATCGATAAAGGTCATCTCCGGCGATACCCAGTACCATCGTCTTCTGTCCAAATTTCCGGATCTTATGCACCCCGACGGAGTAATCAAGGAGCCACGGCATTCTACTGTGCATCACATACGCACATCAGCCGGCCAACCCGTCGCTGAGCGCCCGAGACGCCTCGCTCCGGACAAGCTGCGAATTGCGAAAAAGGAATTCGACAATATGGTCCGCTTAGGCATAGCTCGACCTTCAGAAAGCTGTTGGGCATCTCCTCTTCATCTCGTTCCGAAGACTCTCGATCAATGGCGACCTTGTGGCGATTATCGAAGCTTGAACGCGAGAACTGTTCCGGACAGATATCCTGTGCGTCATATACAGGATTTTGCGCAATCGCTCCGAGACAGGAAGATATTTTCTACGATCGACCTCGTCCGAGCGTACAACCAAATACCGGTAGCACCAGAAGACGTCTCGAAGACAGCCATCACCACACCGTTTGGACTCTTCGAGTTTCCGTACATGTCCTTCGGATTGCGCAACGCTGCGCAAACCTTTCAACGCTTCATTGACGAGGTGCTCCAAGGACTGGACTTCTGCTACGCATACTGTAATGGCTATCTCCCTACCTCGGCTAGCGCAGAGAGCGGGCCCTTAGATCTCCGGTTTTCTCGTGAGATACTTTCCGGCTGCTTGTCATTCGAATAGGGAAAGGTGTAAATAAAGACATATCACGGAATACATGAGGGTTTATTGTAACACATAAAATAGTTAAAAATATTATCTAGGGGCTAGAGATGTCGTACGAATACAAAAAAAAAGGCACATGATGAAATAATGAAGAGGCTGTTTGAGGCGATTCCTCGATGGCGTGCTCGTCAGGACATCGACCGGCGACGTCGTCCGTAGACGTTATCAGCCACGCTGACCAGAAGATGGTGGGTCAGCAAATCAATACTTAGAGCGTCACCTGGCAGACACGAGGTTCCCTAACCTGTTGGTGCTGTCTGAAGCGGCGTGAAGAAGTGGTCCTCGCAGTTCCGCATGGTGGTGAGGTCTACCACGTTGTCGAGACATGATGTGCGACAAAACGTGGGCGGCAATTTCGGGAGAAGAGGATGGCTCGGACCGTGGCGGAGGGAATCAACCGCAGCAAGGTCGGGCTTGACAAACGGCCTGGGAGCGGATATGCACTTTTGGCATCGCCATAGTGCAGGACAAGTTGGCGGAAAACCTGAAATAATGCCACAGATTTTATGGGCACGATGGCAAGTACCTCAAATACCTTGCTCAAAGTTGTTCCATGGCGGATGAGGCTAGATGAAAGCGGATTATCCCATCGGGAAAATCGCGGGTCGAAACGGCGATCCTCCAATCGATGCCGCGAAGTTGACAGCTCAAAACGAAGTGAAGTCGGGCCGAATGGGCTGCGCAGAAGGGGTTGCGTTGCGCAGAAGGGGCTGAGAGTCAACTGCAGAGGGCGCACACATCGGGGTGAATTTAGCGCCAAATCGCGAAGCGCGCGGGAACAAGAGTGTAAAGTAGCACTCTGGTGTAGGGATGCGCAAAACGACTCATCTCAGGGATCTGATCTGAACGAATCGCTCAGTAAAGTGAGTCGACTCTTTGAGTCGACTCACGACTCGCTGAGATGAGTCGTTTTGCAAAGTGAGCCGACTCTTTTTAACGATCCACGGTTCACAATTGGTGACCTTTTTTTTTTTTTTTGCTCCTCGACCAAAAATTTTGATTTCGATTGCCGAAAAAAATTATTGGTGACCTTTTTTTTTTTTTTTTGCTCCTCAGCCAAAAATTTTAGTTTCGATTGCCGGAAAAAATTATTGGTGACCTTTTTTTTTTTTTTTGCTCCTCGGCCAAAAATTTTAGTTTCGATTGCCGGAAAAAATTATTGGTGACCTTTTTTTTTTTGCTCCTCGACCAAAAATTTTGATTTCGATTGCCGAAAAAAATTATTGGTGACCTTTTTTTTTTTTTTTGCTCCTCGGCCAAAAATTTTAGTTTCGATTGCCGGAAAAAATTATTAGTTTCGATTGCCGGAAAAAATTATTGGTGACCTTTTTTTTTTTTTTTGCTCCTCGGCCAAAAATTTTAGTTTCGATTGCCGGAAAAAATTATTGGTGACCTTTTTTTTTTTTTTTGCTCCTCGGCCAAAAATTTTAGTTTCGATTGCCGGAAAAAATTATTGGTGACCTTTTTTTTTTTTTTTGCTCCTCGGCCAAAAATTTTTGATTTCGATTGCCGAAAATGAATCGGCTCACTTTGTTGAGCGAAACCGACTCAGATCCCTGAACAGCTCACTAAAAAGAGTCGAACGATTCACCCAACGGATCATTGAGCTGCCGCTCTTTTTTTAAGGATCATCGCTCAACCGCTCACCAAAGTGAGTCGACTCTTTGAGTCGACTCGTGAGCGGATCGCACATCCCTACTCTGGTGGTAAAAACGGGAACTAGGGGTTTAAATGGAGTCTAGAGCTAAACACTGAATATTAAGATAACCGAAAATAACAAGAAATAGTAACTGTTACGTTACAGTACATCGACGACATACTGGTCGCATCATCGTCAGACGAAGAGCATCTTCAACACCTGAATATTTTGTTCGAGCGACTTCAGAAATACGGAGTGGTCGTCAATTCCGGGAAGTGCAACTTCGGCGCTTCGGAAGTCAAATTCCTGGGATACTTGGTTTCCAGCGAAGGCACTCGTCCTTTGCCAGAGAAAGTCGACGCAGTACGAAAGTACAACAGACCTACTACAATTATGGACCTACGCAGATTTTTAGGTATTTTAAATTTTTATAGAAGGTTTATACCTAAAGCTGCCGACATTCAAGCGCCACTCAATACGTTGCTGCAAGGCAACGTAAAAGGCAAACAACCGGTCCCGTGGACACCTGAAACCATCAAAGCGTTCGACGACTGCAAGGAGAGTCTAGCTCAAGCAACTCTGCTCGCCCACCCAAAGAGCGACGACACTCGGCTGTCTATCGTGAGCGACGCGTCGGACACTTCAGT